>CAWUDS030006079.1:0-40884 GCA_963859935.3 Lathyrus sativus | reverse complement strand
GGAGATTTATTTCCAGTATTCAATCATTGTAACCATTTTTCAGAATGTTAATAAAACGAGATTAGAGTCGTGGTCTCCGAAGTAGCCGAACTTACAGCTGCTCTGATTTCGTCGTACCAGACGAGAATATGTAGGCATAGGATGCGATATCCTAGCGAGCACACTAACAATTAACCTTGTGTTCTCTCTCACTGCTGTGCGATCGAGACTCTCCCACTGACGACTAACTTATCATCCCTTTCTCTTGCCCGAGTGCATTTGAGACCAGACCGTACGTTTTTTTCCCATAGGTTTCCCGTACCTTTAAAACCAGTTTAATTTCTCACTGTTGTGTGAGAACACCCTGATTAGGCTAGTCGTAGTTAGCCTGAACTACGTAAGCTCTGATCTTCCATGCAGTGCGGAAGTACGTAGGCACAAGACGCGAAGTCTTGGCGAGCCAATTTCCCCCGATAGTCCCGAACTACGTTGACTCTGACTTTCTCTCTTGAGAATACGTAGGCATAGAGTGCGACGGCTCTATCGAGTCAATTCCCTTCCGTTTAGATTTAGCAGCCGTAGATAGAGTGTTTTTGCATCCTGTAGACAACCCAACAGCAAGCGTGGATCCTGTCGAGTACGACGGACGTGAGGGTGCTAATACCTTCCCCTTGCGTAACCGACTTACCCGGAACCCCAGGTTTTGGTTGCGATGACCAATACCTTTTCCCGTTTTTGCGAGGTTTACTTCGAGCGTTTCCTTTCCCTCCGTTGGGATAAATAACGCACTGGTGGCCGACTCTTCTGTCAGCCGGCGCCGATTTTTCGCAGTAGCGAGCAGCGCTGACTAGTAGAGAATTGTTCTGATGCATGCACCGACCCTATGGTCGACTCATGCCCTGCAAACCTGCAAAAACTCATCAGTTTGTGGTCTTTCATGCCTTTGGTCATGATTGCATTTTATCTACACATAGTATATTCATTACAGCAGTTTTAAGACAAGTATAAAAGGATATGGTGGGTGATACGTTGCAATCTGTTTTAGTAGATCTGGAGCTTCATAATTTCCAATCTATCCAAGGATTTGTCATCATCGAAACCTGCATTAACCACTATCTTGCAGACTTGTGTGATGTGTGGCGATTTGCATCCACAATCTCCCCCTTTTTGATGATGACAACCTGTATACAACTAAAACACCAAATATGCAATGTATACACACATGTATATACAAGCTCCCCCCTTTCTTTTGTAATATAAGGCTGTAGAACAAACAGCCATCAACTGTTGTTCAATATCCTGACTTGGCTAGCTTGCTACATGTTCTTCTCCCCCTTTGACACCATCAAAATAGAGAAGGAGAACGCATCAATTAATAGAGAACATACTAATAGGTGATAGTTATTTACCAAACTTCACACATAAGCATGACAATGAACAAAAGTAACTTGAATTAATAGATAACTACGAGAACATGCAAAGTAGGTGAAAATTCAGGAACACATAATACAGAAAAATGAAAAGTACATAGACGAAACACATATGCAATTATGAAATATGCAACTATGAAACTAATATCCCCGACCCCGACCTCGGCCCCTCCCCTGTATGCAGCATCGGGATTGCAGTAAGCGATCCGAGAAGTCCAGAAAGGCTTCTACGGACATGTTGAGGTGATGAAGAGAGTCGGTGATTTCCAAATCTTGCCTTCATGTGATTCAACCAGAGCTTCAATACGGGCGTCCATCCGAGTCGAAAATGAATTTAACCTTTCATTTTGGGTATGCAGCTCAGCTCTAATGCTGCTCCATTTGAGTATCTTGACTCCTCATGAAATTTTGTTGATCTAACTGCATGGACTGCAGCATATTGATGACTTCAGAGTTGTCCGAAGGTGGAGGAGGTGATGAGTGCTGGGAAGGTTGATAGTATTGAGGGTAGCCGTGATATGGGTCGTAGAATCTACCCAGGGTAGTCCTAGCCTGTGTATTGCCATTCACCCCATCCCTGATTTGTATAGTCGCCTTCTTGTGCTTCTAATGGAGCTGAATACTGGACCCAGTCGGTATTTGGAGGAGTATCTTGAACTGGAGATTAGATGATAGTCTTGAGACTCACAGACAAGGTTCTTGTACCTCTGCAGCTGTATCTTCTTCATCATCGTCTTCTTCACCTTGTTCTTCACTTTCTTCTTCAGAGTTGTCATCGGAACTGTCACGAGGCACCGGAGGAATATTGGCGCGGTGGACTAATCTGTATGATCGTCGTTCATCACACCAAAAATACCCCATCATTGCAAGGGTTTTGGTGCTAAATTCTTTGTCAGAGGGGACTGAGACACAAGGAAATGTTGGGTATACAACATTTGCTGCGGCAAGAAATTTACGAAATAAACGACCCATAGGCTAAAGTAGTGCCTCTACTTGAGTCTTTCAGAGCAAAAATCCTGCTTGCAATATAGTATGGCTAGTTTATTTTGATCTTATGTTTCAATATATAGATGAGATGTACCTCAGCTTGTTCGACACGGGACAATCCACCCTTTTTCGGTCGTAGTTGTCGCTACTGCGAAAATCGGGCGCCGGCTGAACAGAAGAGTCGCCACCGTGCGTTATTTATCCACCGGGAGGGAAAGGAAACGCTCAGAGTAAGAACCTTTGCACACGGGAAAGGTTATGGTCGTCGCAACCAAAACCTGGATTCGGGAGTCGGTTACGCAAGGGGAAGGTATTAGCACCCCTCACGTCCGTCGTACTCGACGGGATCCACGCTTGTTTTCGGGTATGGATTGTTATTCCTATCTAAACTATAGGTCAGGGGTTAAAAGAAAAGAAAATGAGTGACTCGGCAAAGTATCGCACTTTATGCCTACGTATTCCCGTCTGGAACGAGAAATCAGAGTCAACGTAGTTCGCCTACCTACAGGAAAGGAGGGGAAGGTTGCTCGCTAGGATATCGCATCCTATGCCTACGTACTTTCATACAGCATGAAAGATCAGAGCCAAACGTAGTTCGGGCCACGTACGACACAAGCTTGTCTTGGTTGATTTTATTCCTTCTGAAAAAGGTTTTTCTGATTAATAGTCCAAGCGGACAAAAATGACGTTTTGATGAGTTCACATTCTTTTACGGAAGAAGTGTCTTTTATTGTGTTTGAAATCTTTATGTGTTTTTCTGTTTGTTTTGAGAAAGAAAGAGACAGAAATCTAACCTACGGTTGCGAAGGGAAACAAACTAACCTAATGTTATCATGCATGGGTTAAGACCTAGTGTCTATCATGCTCCTCTCTTGCACAGAGAGAAACAGAGATCCTACGGGATAGGCAGAAACAGAAACAATAACAGATATAATAAAGCGGTAAAATGCATGGATGCAACAGCACAAGCGAGGCAAGGGAGTCCCACTCAACCTCGAACCTAGAAAACAATAGGCAAAAGTGAACAGGCTTCACTTTCAACCCAGCAGGGTAAACAGCAAACAATACAGTCCAGAAAACCAATCAATACATCAGCAAATGAAATACAGCAAAAAATAAACAGCATCAGCAGCTCTGAATCAACATCTGGCTCCAAGTAATCTCCATCAGCTACAGGCTTCAACACGCATCAATCTCCATCTTCATGGCCTTCAGGTAAGGGCTTTGATCATCAGTCTTCTATCTGCAATGGCTTTTCTTCAAGTTCAAAACCTCCAGGATGAGGAATCAGTCACAAGAGTGAATTGGGTGTTAAGCAATCAGTTGACTACAAGGGTGGTGAACAGACTGCTTCTAACACAGGAGATATTTTCTCTCAAGAGTTCTATCTCTTAGACACTATCACCAAGCCTTCCAAAGGAAGGGGGTGAGTGTCTTAGAGAGACTCTGAATCACAGAGAAGAATGGATGCAGGCAAGGCAATCCATGTTTGAAAAACAAACTTTCTAATCTAGAGCTCTGCCTAGCTCCTAAACCCTAGTCTCCTCAGCAGCTGCTGGCAAGAACCTCCTCTCCAACTCTGACAGTTGATCTTCAATCTCTGGATCTCCAATGGTCTTCATCTCCTCAAGTCTTCAGCTTCCCCAGGTCCCCAGACAGTCCCAATACCCACACAAACAAGCAATAAACCCCAGAGGGCACACCACACCAGTCAATCAGATATACAGCATATCAATAGCAGTAGGGGAATCCTGACTTTTTATAAGGGATCTAATAACTACCCATAGCCCCTATAGTCCCATAACTAATCTATTCAAACCCTAAGTCCCAAGGGAAATGAAATCAAACTTCTTAAGTCATCACCTAAAAACCCTAATTTGTTCATGTTGTTCAAGCATTCATTAATCACCTAAAATTAATTCCTAAAAATGGGAACTAAATTGAATCTACAAGTTCAACATCTAATCTAAACACCCTAAAAAGAATGAACAAAAAATATGAAAGCATCTAGTAGAACAAAAATTAGCAAAATCATGCATGAAATGAATCTATTTTAAAATGACATTTATTTAGAAAATATAGAAAAAATATGAAATAAAAATAAAATGCAATTTTATTTAATGAGAATTTTCTACACATCCTAAAGAAAATAATGTAAAAAGAATGGATTAAAAATGAATTTTTATGAATTTATATGAATTTTCAAAGTTGGTGAAAAATTAAAATGGAATTAAAAAAATTGAATGAATTAAAATGAGGGAGGGGGTATGAATATCAATTCGCTCCAGTTATATCCAGGATGGGCCAACAAACAGGGGGTGTGGGTAGCACTTTGCACTAAGCCCAGAACCAGTTCAGAATTAATGAAACAATAGAAGGACGCTGGGGGGTGAGAAAGCAATAGAATCACGTTCAAATGGATAATGGGCCTATTACTGGGGGTGGGATTAGCAACATAATCTGAGGCCCGCCGTTTCAATTAATGAAACGGTGCGTTTGGCACCTGACTCACTTCCCTCCAAATCTGCTTCAAATCTCAGCCACTCGATTGCTTCCCAAGTCAAAGGTCCAACACCAAACAGACGGTCCAGATTACGTCTTCCTCCTTGGTTCACATGAATTAGGGTTTCCCTCCATGGCCACCATGCACGAGCTAACTTCCAGTTCTCAGTTCTCCATCACCAGTCCATGAAACGCCACGCCATAAACACGAAAAAATATTCTAAATTCCTCCCTCTACAATCCTATGGCATCAGATTGTTTTAAACTCAACAAATCAACAAACCCGATGGCAACAACTTCTGACTCCATGAAAGCACTCTGCAACTCACCATCACAATTCTCCATCAAACTTGCACTAATCTAACCTATAACTAATGGTGATTAACCTGCGCTATCAAGCTAAGATTATGATGCATTAACCTAAGAGTTTCAAGCCCTAACAGTTTTGTACACCTGCTAATCATCATCACCCAAACCACTCCAAATTCATCCTAATTGCTCTACTAACCTTCTACATTACATCTAAACTAACAAAATCATGCTAACCTAATTGAATCAAGCTGTTTGAATGAAAACGTACCTGGTGCAAAAGCTTGAAGACAGCTATGGAAACTTGTGGATCTGAAGCTTCTAGGGCTTGGATCTTGATCAATTCTTGATGTACTTAATTCTGTTTGCAAGATTTGGATGAGACTTGGCTTGAATTATGCTGTCCAATGGAAATGCACTTTTGATGTTGATGATGGAAGTGCTCGAAAATGGAGTAATCACACCTTGTTCTTGACTGAATTATGATCTATGATGATGAAACAGTATAATGAAGTTGATTTTGATGATGATTTGGTGAAGAATTTGAGGAATTGGAATGAAAATTCAATGAAAAAAGAATGAGAGAATTTGGGAGATTCTTGGTGAAAATGAAGCCAACCCTTGATCAATCTACATTTCATGAATATATAGTGTGCACATGAACATTCTAGATCCATCTTACACATTCCCTTGCATTCCAACTTTGGTCCATATTGGCTATGTTTCTTAAAAGGCAAGTAACCATGAATATCTTTCTTTTTTCCTTCTAAACTCAAAAAAGTGTTTGAACCATTGTTCTTAGAATTGCTTTTCCATTCAAAATCATATATTGGAAGTCTCCATTTGACTTGTAAATCTCCCAAACCATTTTTCACTTTGAATTTCTTTGAATTATAAGCCATTTTAGTTCAACTTTTGACCAATTATGCAACTTCATGTTATGAGCTTCTCCAATAATTTGTGACCTTCTTTCTAGACTTAAAATACCATTTGGAGCAAGTTTGATGTTGTAAGTTTTTCCATTTGAGGCCTCCTTGTATGAGTTTTGGACATAGGTTAAAATGACCTGTAATTCACAAATGCCCAAAATACCCTTTGCTTGCCAAGACCATAAGTTGAGTTCCACACATCATATGAAGGCATACTATATCATTCTAGAAAGCTAAGACAATGAGGAATAATTCTTATGTTGACCAAGAATTCATTTGAAATCTCCTTGAGGGGTGAAAATTGCTTGGAAGCCAAGTCACTTTCACAGACAAAAAATTCAGACACCTCAGATGACCTGTAACTTGCAAGGACCATAACTTGAGTTCTATAAATCTCCTTGATGTCTTCCACCACTCAAATTAAAGGTCTTGAGATCCTCTACAAGTTTCATGTTGGCCAAGAAGCCATTTGAAGCTAGCATTTTGACTTATCTTGCTTGGAAATTTGACCTAAACTGGGGATTTTACAGAGAACCCTAATTTAGAAACTCCTCTTCTCCTTGATTTCTCTTGAATTCTCCTAGGCATATCTCCATATCCTTCTTTATATGTCCAATGGTGAACCCCACATCTCTCCAATAGACTTGAATGCCCTTTAAATCAGTCAATTGACCTAGGGTTGACCTAGGGTTGACCCAGATGAAACCCTAGTTGACTGTCTTCAACTATAGCTCTTGTGCTCTCATCAATGACTTGTCCCCTTCTCCAAATGACTTTCTAAGTCTCTCATAATGTCTAGATACTCTCCATACCTTCACTTCACAGCTCACAACCCTCTTGTTTGACCCTCAGACACCCTCAGCTAGGAGATGGACTCAAGGCTTGATCTGCTGAACTCTTTGCTTTCAAATTCTTTCCTGATGACTTGAATGAGATTGACTTGGGATAATAACCTCTTGATAGGCTTCTAGAGATGAAAATAATGATTGGTCCCCTGCTGAATGACTTGCTATGCTTATGCTATGCAGATGGTTAGTCTATGTACATGACTCTATATGCAAATGCTAATGACATTGAAATATAAACCAAGTGAATAAGGTTGGGCAAATTTTAGGGTGCAACAGCTGCCCCTATTCAAGCGACTTGGACCCGATTGGGTGAAGAGCCCGGAGCCTTCAGACATTCGCGGTACGAGACGGTTGAATACTAGTGAAACCAGAAATTTGCCAACCGCAAAACCAAATGGCGCCCCTGCTTGGGGAACGACAGTCATCAGCTGAATCTGACTGTTACAGTAACCCACTGATCTCGTGCGACTGTGCTGGGGATTGTCTTCATCGTTCTGAAGAGGATTCTGTCATAACAGATTGCTTGCTTGTCCACGTTAGGACTCTGTCCGTCATCCATACGAAGAAATCTCAACTAAAACCTGTCCACGTTAGGACTCCACCTGCTGTTAACCCAGAAAAATCTCAGCAACTCCGCTGGGGATAACTCGTCTGCATTTCCATAAACTGAATCGTCCATGTTAGGGATAACACTCTTCCACGTTAGGAGTAACACCTGTCCACGTCAGGAATCATTTCTTCTGTATCTATCCACGTCAGGACTAACCCTTCCATCTTTCCATGTCAGGAAGTAATCTTCTTTCCACACAAGGAAAACTATATCAATCTGTCCACGTAAGGACTCCAATACCACGTGACATGTCCGCGTCAGGACTCCATTCTTTCCACGTAAGGAATTCAACTTTGATTCTGAATCTGTCCACGTCAGGACTCAACTTTTCTTGAATCTGTCCACGTAAGGAACCCAATTTCTCCGCGTAAGGAATAAACTTCTTCTTCCACGTTAGAATATCTTCTTTGATCTGTCCGCGTCAGGACTCAAACTCTTCCACGTTAGGAATGCACTTGTCTCCCCGTAAGGAATCCATCTCGATATGTCCGCGTAAGGACTCAATCTTTCCACGTAAGGAATATCAACTTCTTTCCGATTTGTCCGCGTCAGGACAACATTTTTCCACGTAAGGAATGCCATCTTAATATGTCCGCGTAAGGACTCCACTCTTTCCGCGTTAGAATCACCTCTTTCCACGTAAGGAATCCTCTTCTGATATGTCCGCGTATGGACTCAATCTTTTCCGCGTTAGGAATCTCCGTCTCTTTTCCACGTAAGGAATCATTTCTCTTTCCACGTAAGGAATCTCAATCTTTCCACGTAAGGAATAAACTCGTCTTTCTCTTCCACGTAAGGAACACGCTTTCTTTCCACGTTAGGAATACTTCTTCTTCTTCCACGTTAGGAATAACTTCTTTCCCACGTAAGGAATGCTCTTATCCACGTAAGGAATAACTTTTGATATGTCCGCGTATGGACTCAATCTTTCCACGTAAGGAGTCATCACTTTCTCTGTCCCCGTAAGGACTCCAATCTTTCCACGTAAGGAATCACCATTTTTCCACGTAAGGAATCACCATTTTTCCACGTAAGGAATAAGACTTCGTCTGGATCTGTCCGCGTCAGGACTAAACTCTTCCACGTTAGGAATGCACTCGTTTCCCCATAAGGAATCCATTTCGATATGTCCGCGTAAGGACTCAATCTTTCCGCGTAAGGAATACCAACTTCTTTCCACGTAAGGAAACATTGCCTTTCCACGTAAGGAGAACATCGTCCACGTTAGGACCCACCTTTCCACGTCAGGAACACCATCTGAATCTGTCCACGTAAGGACTCCAATCTTTCCACGTCAGGAATGCTGTCATTTCCACGTAAGGAAACTATCTTTTTCCACGTAAGGAATCATCTCTTTCCACGTAAGGAATCCAACTTGATATGTCCGCGTAAGGACTACGTCGTCCACGTTAGGACCCACTTCCCCACGTTAGGAATAATAATCTCTTTGATTTGTCCACGTCAGGACACTGATCTCGTCTTGATTTGTCCACGTAAGGACGACATCTCTTCTGCTGAGAAAATGAGTCTTGTCCATGTCAGGACTTAGTTCTCCATGGATCCCAACCCACAAACTTCTTAGCACTGACGTGACAGCGACTTTGAGATGGACTCTACTGGGGATATTTGGAAACCAAACTACCGGACGCCTGTTCTGATAACCGGCGGTGGCCTCTGAAATTCTGATTCATGGAACCCCTAATGACAAAAGAGAAACTTATCCTGATAACTCTGTGGGGAATACTGCCGAAACTGACATTATCATTGATGCCTCATGCCGAGATCTTGAATGTTTGATTGTTCATTTGAGCAAGAATTCTCTCCACCTGAACTGCTAGAGTATAGAAACTGCTTCAGCAAGATAAATGCTGGAAGGAATAATGCCGACTCCGCCGGGGGTAGCCAGATGCTACAGAATTATTCCAGCAAAATAAATGCTGGGAGGGTGAAGTCGACCCTGCTGGAAGTTGGGAATTCAAACCAAGCACCTTGTTGAAGTAACATCCTGCTGGGGAATATAACTCTGCTGGGGAATAGCAGATGTGCGCAGTATGATCGGATTTCTGCTGGAGAGTGAACTGATATTACACAGTATCCCTGACAAAATAAATGACAGGACCCACCACCAACTCTGCTGGGGAGAGTCTTGATCTCGAGTTCCACTGGGAGGAAAGAACACTTGCTGAAAAGAGAGAACTCCGCTTCGGGGATACTAACATGCCCAGCTTGCCCCTGAATCTGCAACAGTTCTGGAATGGACCCTACAGTCTTTATATCCTGACGACCGGACATGGACGGCTTCTACATCTCGACCTCGAAGGGGTGTTTCAAGAACATAACTTTCGTGCTTCTAGGTGACATGCCCTGGTCTCGCAAAAGTCTTTTGTCTCTGATCGACTGTGTCGTGGAGCACTGCCCATAGCTATGAGAGATTTGCCAAATCTTGACCTGACTGCCCCGGATTTACTGCTTCTAGGATGACCGACTCTACCTGAATTAATCAGTATAGCTTGCCCCAGTTCACAAAACATTTGGGCATTTCTGCATTTTATCCCGGTCATACCTTCCACTGTAGAATCTTCCTGTCGGCATGCGCTTACTCGCAAATAACACAAGTTGTTCTGCATAAAAGATATACTAAACGCAATGCATATGACAGTTTCAAAATCCAAGTCTGTTCACTAAAATTTTTGTGACATGTAATGAATCAATTATCAAAACGTCAATATGAAAGCTGGTAAGAGGAACCCTTTTAGGAGTCAGAATCGACGAGATCTTTACTGACGTATGCCCTCAGACAAAACCTGTTTCAATTAGGACTTTTGTGGGTTGTAACGTGGTCAGGTTCACGGTTAACAAGGAAAGATATAGGCTCAAAATTATTTCGACCCACCCATTCTTCGTGATGTTCTCCAATCCTATGTTCAGCTAATCTGACTTCCGCGTTCACCTATTAGAGGTGGAATGATAGGAGTGATGGTTCAGGATACCACACATTTTTTGTTTTTGAGTGACAGTCATTTGCTTTTCGTCTTTGGGTACCTAGAATCACACGACTTTTGTCCTTTTCGAGGATTTGTTCTTTTCTTTGACAATCCTTTTCGTCTTTCGTTTTTTCGTTCCCTAACTTTTGCCTGGACTGAGTATCTTTTGAGATTCTTTTGATTTCCAGTCCAGCGGGATGCCCCTGTTTTTGCCTAAGTCATTTGTTTTCAAGTTTTGACTTAGCGGGCTCTTGATTCTTTACACTTTTCGTTCTCTCTTTTTTTTTTTTGAACAAGTCGTGTGACACTGGTTTGTCTGACTTCTTGTGGGGTAATGTGACTGTTTCACTCTTTGTCGGCAAGGTTTAACCATTGCGGTTCTTTAGGCACGACTTATACAAGTGTGATTTACTCTCAACCGGACACTCTTTCTACAATCGATCGAACAGCTTGGTCAAACTAACTGACGCCTACCCTGCCCCGGGTGAGATTTAGGTTTTTTTTTTTTTTTTTTTTTTTTTTTTTTTCAAAAGAAACTCCTACTACTGGCTCAAAGGGGTTATCAAGGGATTATCTTCCTTATATCTCCGGTGTTTATGGATTGAAACAATGCCTGTATCTCATCAACAGGTTCTTTATCCAAAGGCATACGATCGGAATATTATTCGTCATCTGTTTTCGTCATCCTCCCTAGATTCTTGCTAAAACAAGCATTAAGCATTAAAGAAAAACAAAGAGTGAACACGACTGGATTAATTCAAAACATGCATATTCATTTCGTTTATCAATATCAATTGAAAAAAAAACAACAAGTGTTAAGAACGAAATTTGCAATTACACAGAAAAGAAACTACACATGCGAGGACGTGAACAAGATAACATGAAAAATGTCGGCGTCTCGGAACTGGACTTCCTGCACTCTGACTTATTGGTGAGTCAATCATCCTCAGAAGCTATCATCAGGGGTAGTCTACTGCTGTCTCGATCTTCTTTCAACGGCCCGATCAAACCTGGGAAACCTTTTCATCACCCCGGCTTTTGCTTGTTTATGGCTTTGCACCACCTTGGGGACCCTATCGGAGAAGTTAATGACCCTGCTGTCGATTAAATCTTGGACGCTATGCTTGAACGCGTGACAACCTTCAATATCATGTCCGGGAGCCCCGGAGTGGAAATCACAGTGTCTGCTTGCATCATAGCCATCCGGCAAAGTGCCGGTTATTGGCGCCAGAGTTCTTTTCTCCACCAAGTTCAGTCTTAGTAGTGTCTGTAACAAATCTGCGTATGTTGAGGGAGGCTTTTCGAACACCCTCCTTGGCTTCCTTCCCCGAACTCTTTGTTGAGCCGGATACTGACATCTTGTATGCTGCTGGCTTTGCTCGGACGATTCCTTAGGCTCACGCGTTATCATCCTTAAATTCAACCCTGGCATCGGCAACTGTTGCGGACATGGAGACTCAGCTTCCAGTGGTTCTGGGACATACCTCGATTCATCTGCAACCTCTGGCGGAGAAATGGGAATATCAGTCCCTGCAACTTTTATGCCCCCCGGTACAAACTCAATTATTTTCTCATCCAGCAAATCTTGAATCTTATGCTTAAAAGCTTTGCAGTTTGCAATATTATGCCCCGGTGCTCCGGAGTGGAAGGCACAATGGACGTTCAGGTCATAGTCTGGTGGCGGCTGCCCTGTCAGTGGAACCAAAATGCGGGGCTCAACCAGTTGAAGTTGGAACAAGAGTTGCACCAGCTGATCATAATCCATAGGGATCTCATCAAATACTCTGTTAGAAGACCTCATCCTCTTACCACACCTTCTTGAGTTATCCTGCAAAATCAATTGCGACTGCTGACGAGGAGAATTCTGAGCTTCGAATCCTGGGGAAGGTCTCTTAAGCCTATCCTGCGTGGGTAATGGTCCTTCAGACCCCTGAGGAACAGATAATCCAGCCGCGTCTTCCAACGTTTGCCCTCCTTCTCTCCTGAGTACGTTCCTCAATACTTCAGCCATCAACCCTATCTGTGCCTTCAGTCGGCAGTTCTCTTCTTCTAGCGTCTCTTGATTCGAGCGCAACTCGTGCACATCTTTCGTGAACTGCCCCAGCTGGCCTCGAACATCCGTTAATTCTGCTCGAACCTGTTTGATGGCTACCCCCACGAGTTGGCGTATGCGGCCTGGGAGAAGACCTTGATTCTCTAGCTGAGCAAAGCCGGCAGCTCTATCATTAGCCCGTGCCATCAGAGGCTGTACCGTATCCTGCAACTGCTTCTGACTCTCGGTCATGGCTTCCATTACCTGTATGATCCGCGTTATGTGGTCGCGCACCTCTTGCATCTCAGTCGGATCCTGACTCATGACTTCCTTGCTGCTGCTTCTGGTTGAACGCCAGTGAATTCTTCGGTCGCTAATCTTGGAGGACCTGGTGGATACAGGAGATGAGATACAACTTAATAATTACCTGTAATGCAATATGAACATGAATGCAATGCAATGTGTCTGTGCCTTAGGGAAGTTCATTCCCCCAGTTCTAGCGCGAAGGTGCCGGTGCAGTGACAGTGCTAACAATAGGAACATCGGAGCTGAATCATAGAAAGCCTCATATATTGCAGAGAGAATGAATAAGCCCAGGGTACAATATCACTGCGAGTATAAAGAAGGCATGACCTCAACCAACAATCCTGGTGATGGTCAGCACTATGCAAATAAAGCATACAAGTTGCTACATGAAATGATCAAACCCTCCCAAAAGTCTGGTACTCCTCTATCAACTTCTTGGTCTCCGGATGGCTTGGTCGATCAAGCAGCCCTTCAACAAGCTGGTTTCTCCTCTTAAGGACACGGCGTACGTCTTCGGCAGTTTCTTCCCATGTTGCTTCTCCGAAGCAATCTTCTAACTTTCGCTTCTGAGATACTGCTTCGTCTCTGGATTTGATTGCCTTGTTCAGTGCATGCTGGACACTATACCGGGTCATCACTTCCTCCTCGCACTTCTTGATGCTAGACTTCAACTTCTCTTCGAGGTCGGAAATTTGCTGCTTCAGCTTATCTTCCCTCTTCTTATTGTTGGTCAGTGTAGCATTCCAAGTCTTATTGCAAGAGGATATCTCTCGGTGTGCTGCGTCGAGCGCCTTCTTTTTGGCTTCAAGCATGTCATGGGAGCTTCTGAACTCTTGCCCCAGACGTTCGCCGCTTTTTCTTTTCCTCGGTCAACTCAGCCCCTAACCTGTTTAACAGCTCGATCTGTTGTTGGAAAGCATATACGGCCTTGTTTTTCTCACTGCGTACTTGGGCTAACTCTTGCTCTAACCCTTCATTAATCTTCATCAAGGCTTCTTTTTCCTTCACAACTTGTTCATAGACTTCTCTAGGAACAGTGGTTGGCACTTCTGCCGGAACGGGAACAAGAATTGGTGCATCTGGAAACGGCATCCTCAACTGACTAGCCCTCTCCTGAATCCAAACTCTGTAAGGTGCATAGGCCTGACAGTCATTCTTTCCTAACAAAGGCTTCCCTTTGCGGTTAATACGTGTCCAGGCATGTTGCAACTTGGCTAATAACTCCCCCTTCACGTCTCCGGTGAAGTACAGAGATTCCTGTACTTCTTCCTCCTGAGGTGGATTCTTCAGTGCATATCCGAACTGGCGAATGAATAGAGAAGGGTTGTAATTGATACACCCTTTTCTTCCTATCAGCGGCACATTAGGGTACCCAGAACAACTGAAGATGAGCTCAGATCCCAACAAATCTCGATCAAACCATACAACGTCTTCGGAAGATAGCCTCATCAGGCGTTCTGACCAACTGGCTGAGGTTGCACTGTCTACAAATGGTCCTTTTATGGGGAGATGACTCTTGAACCACATATTCAACAGAGGAGCGCAGCAGTATACGGCCTTTCCTCTTCGGTTCTCATTCTTGTAGTGCAAGGAATGGTAGAAGTCTCCAATCAGAGTTGGCACTGGGTTGCCTGCAGCAAACAGATAGAAAGCATCCAAATCCACAAAGTTGGGCAAGTTAGGAAACAGCACAATTCCATAGATGCATAAAGCCAAAATAGCATTGAAAACCACCCAACAACCGTTCTTGGCGTATTCTCGAGCTTTGACAACTAAGAAATCCAGAGAGAAACCTGACACCCCAAGCCAAGAAGTCAATAACAGATCTGCAGCGTTCATATGCAAGGCTTTGGCTAAGTCCTCCAACTTGGGCTCAGCAGCAGAGTGAATAAAGGGAACCTTGTTCCGCACGGGAAGCTCAGTAAACTCCACATACTCCTCAATGGTAGGTCCTAAGATGAAGTCAGCAAAAGTAAAGCATCTCAATGCGGGGTCATAGAACTGCATCAAGGTGTATAGCCCGTTCATCTCATCGGCAGTGGGCTTACAGACTAATCTCAGTAATCTCCCATGGCTCATTCTGAAGCTCCTCCTAACCTCCTCATTAGCGAGAGATATCAGACCAAGCAAAGAAGTAATATCAGGTGAAGGCAGCTTATACGCAACTGTTTTCCTCAAACCAGCCATAATCAATACTCCGAAGTCTGGGCACTAGAACCGGGGAATATGCAAATGCACCTGCAGCACAGACACACGTTAGTGAAATGCAAATGGTAATGGATATGCAGGCAATGCAATGCAAGTAACATGCAACAGGGACCAAATCTGCAGCCGAATAGCCTAAACCCAATCAAGAAAGGTCTCAAATAGACCATCCGGCAGTCCTCAAACCCTGGTCTCAGATAGACCTAACACAAAGCTCCAATACTGGTCTCTGACAGACCTCAGACCATAACTCCAACTGGTCTCTGGTAGACCTCAAATTCACATCTCTAATTGGTCTCTGACAGACCTCAGAACCCTCCAACTGGTCTCTGACAGACCTCATAACTCATCTCCAAATGGTCTCTGACAGACCTCATAACTCTCCATAAATAACCAGGATCTCTGATCAAGAAATAACCGGCAGTCTGAAAGTCTAGTTACCTGCATAACCCCAAATCCCCTCACAGGTGGGTGGCCCTACAACTGGCACAAGGTACGGCATCCTATGCGGTCATCGGCGTCACAGACTTTCAGGGTTGATGATACGATTCCCAGAAGGAGTGGCATCATCAAATCCTGAAGAGGCCTCACTCTGCCAACTTCCAAATGATCGGTCCCCGGAGTCGACAATTCAGCTGACCAACAACCCCTTCGACCCAAAGGGTAGAAAAAGAAGCCAACCAGAAGAACCTCGTCCGAGTGTAGATTTCATGAGACACTAATGCAAGCAAAGCCGGCACGCGCCCACTACTTTCTACGCTAATTCTAGGTGCACTCAAGCCCAGGTCCGGCTTATCTCTCAATATCAGAACACCCGTCACACCCCAAATACAGCAATAATAATCAATATACAAAGCTGAAAATACAAGGTTAGAAATATACAATAACTCCATACAAAATCCTTGACGGGAAAACAAGCGCTAGGATTGACTCTCTTAAGGGACGTTGGATCCCAAATGCACAAGAACCATCGCAGTTCCTAGCAGCCAGGGGACGTTGGATCCCCAGCAGAGTCGCCAGCTGTCGCTACTGCGAAAATCGGCGCCGGCTGAACAGAAGAGTCGCCACCGTGCGTTATTTATCCCACGGGAGGGAAAGGAAACGCTCAGAGTGAACCTCGCAAAGACGGGAAAGGTATGGTCGTCGCAACCAAAACCTGGATTCGGGAGTCGGTTACGCAAGGGGAAGGTATTAGCACCCCTCACGTCCGTCGTACTCGACGGGATCCACGCTTGTTTTCGGGTATGGATTGTTATTCTATCTAAACTATAGGTCAGGGGTTAAAAGAAAAGAAAATGAGTGACTCGGCAAAGTATCGCACTTTATGCCTACGTATTCCCGTCTGGAACGAGAAATCAGAGTCAACGTAGTTCGCCTACCTACAGGAAAGGAGGGGAAGGTTGCTCGCTAGGATATCGCATCCTATGCCTACGTACTTTCATACAGCATGAAAGATCAGAGCAAACGTAGTTCGGGCCACGTACGACACAAGCTTGTCTTGGTTGATTTTATTCCTTCTAAAAAAGGTTTTTCTGATTAATAGTCCAAGCGGACAAAAATGACGTTTTGATGAGTTCACATTCTTTTACGGAAGAAGTGTCTTTTATTGTGTTTGAAATCTTTATGTGTTTTTCTGTTTGTTTTGAGAAAGAAAGAGACAGAAATCTAACCTACGGTTGCGAAGGGAAACAAACTAACCTAATGTTATCATGCATGGGTTAAGACCTAGTGTCTATCATGCTCCTCTCTTGCACAGAGAGAAACAGAGATCCTACGGGATAGGCAGAAACAGAAACAATAACAGATATAATAAAGCGGTAAAATGCATGGATGCAACAGCACAAGCGAGGCAAGGGAGTCCCACTCAACCTCGAACCTAGAAAACAATAGGCAAAAGTGAACAGGCTTCACTTTCAACCCAGCAGGGTAAACAGCAAACAATACAGTCCAGAAAACCAATCAATACATCAGCAAATGAAATACAGCAAAAATAAACAGCATCAGCAGCTCTGAATCAACATCTGGCTCCAAGTAATCTCCCATCAGCTACAGGCTTCAACACGCATCAATCTCCATCTTCATGGCCTTCAGGTAAGGGCTTTGATCATCAGTCTTCTATCTGCAATGGCTTTTCTTCAAGTTCAAACCTCCAGGATGAGGAATCAGTCACAAGAGTGAATTGGGTGTTAAGCAATCAGTTGACTACCAAGGGTGGTGAACAGACTGCTTCTAACACAGGAGATATTTTCTCTCAAGAGTTCTATCTCTTAGACACTATCACCAAGCCTTCCAAAGGAAGGGGGTGAGTGTCTTAGAGAGACTCTGAATCACAGAGAAGAATGGATGCAGGCAAGGCAATCCATGTTTGAAAAACAAACTTTCTAATCTAGAGCTCTGCCTAGCTCCTAAACCCTAGTCTCCTCAGCAGCTGCTGGCAAGAACCTCCTCTCCAACTCTGACAGTTGATCTTCAATCTCTGGATCTCCAATGGTCTTCATCTCCTCAAGTCTTCAGCTTCCCCAGGTCCCCAGACAGTCCCAATACCCACACAAACAAGCAATAAACCCCAGAGGGCACACCACACCAGTCAATCAGATATACAGCATATCAATAGCAGTAGGGGAATCCTGACTTTTTCTAAGGGATCTAATAACTACCCATAGCCCCTATAGTCCCATAACTAATCTATTCAAACCCTAAGTCCCAAGGGAAATGAAATCAAACTTCTTAAGTCATCACCTAAAAACCCTAATTTGTTCATGTTGTTCAAGCATTCATTAATCACCTAAAATTAATTCCTAAAAATGGGAACTAAATTGAATCTACAAGTTCAACATCTAATCTAAACACCCTAAAAAGAATGAACAAAAAATATGAAAGCATCTAGTAGAACAAAAATTAGCAAAATCATGCATGAAATGAATCTATTTAAAATGACATTTATTTAGAAAATATAGAAAAAATATGAAATAAAAATAAAAATGCAATTTTATTTAATGAGAATTTTCTACACATCCTAAAGAAAATAATGTAAAAAGAATGGATTAAAAATGAATTTTTATGAATTTATTATGAATTTTCAAAGTTGGTGAAAAATTAAAATGGAATTAAAAAAATTGAATTGAATTAAAATGAGGGAGGGGGTATGAATATCAATTCGCTCCAGTTATATCCAGGATGGGCCAACAAACAGGGGGTGTGGGTAGCACTTTGCACTAAGCCCAGAACCAGTTCAGAATTAATGAAACAATAGAAGGACGCTGGGGGGTGAGAAAAGCAATAGAATCACGTTCAAATGGATAATGGGCCTATTACTGGGGGTGGGATTAGCAACATAATCTGAGGCCCGCCCGTTTCAATTAATGAAACGGTGCGTTTGGCACCTGACTCACTTCCCTCCAAATCTGCTTCAAATCTCAGCCACTCGATTGCTTCCCAAGTCAAAGGTCCAACACCAAACAGACGGTCCAGATTACGTCTTCCTCCTTGGTTCACATGAATTAGGGTTTCCCTCCATGGCCACCATGTACGAGCTAACTTCCAGTTCTCAGTTCTCCATCACCAGTCCATGAAACGCCACGCCATAAACACGAAAAATATTCTAAATTCCTCCCTCTACAATCCTATGGCATCAGATTGTTTTAAAACTCAACAAATCAACAAACCCGATGGCAACAACTTCTGACTCCATGAAAGCACTCTGCAACTCACCATCACAATTCTCCATCAAACTTGCACTAATCTAACCTATAACTAATGGTGATTAACCTGCGCTATCAAGCTAAGATTATGATGCATTAACCTAAGAGTTTCAAGCCCTAACAGTTTTGTACACCTGCTAATCATCATCACCAAACCACTCCAAATTCATCCTAATTGCTCTACTAACCTTCTACATTACATCTAAACTAACAAAATCATGCTAACCTAATTGAATCAAGCTGTTTGAATGAAAACGTACCTGGTGCAAAAGCTTGAAGACAGCTATGGAAACTTGTGGATCTGAAGCTTCTAGGGCTTGGATCTTGATCAATTCTTGATGTACTTAATTCTGTTTGCAAGATTTGGATGAGACTTGGCTTGAATTATGCTGTCCAATGGAAATTGCACTTTTGATGTTGATGATGGAAGTGCTCGAAAATGGAGTAATCACACCTTGTTCTTGACTGAATTATGATCTATGATGATGAAACAGTATAATGAAGTTGATTTTGATGATGATTTGGTGAAGAATTTGAGGAATTGGAATGAAAATTCAATGAAAAAAGAATGAGAGAATTTGGGAGATTCTTGGTGAAAATGAAGCCAACCCTTGATCAATCTACATTTCATGAATATATAGTGTGCACATGAACATTCTAGATCCATCTTACACATTCCCTTGCATTCCAACTTTGGTCCATATTGGCTATGTTTCTTAAAAGGCAAGTAACCATGAATATCTTTCTTTTTTCCTTCTAAACTCAAAAAAGTGTTTGAACCATTGTTCTTAGAATTGCTTTTCCATTCAAAATCATATATTGGAAGTCTCCATTTGGACTTGTAAATCTCCCAAACCATTTTTCACTTTGAATTTCTTTGAATTATAAGCCATTTTAGTTCAACTTTTGACCAATTATGCAACTTCATGTTATGAGCTTCTCCAATAATTTGTGACCTTCTTTCTAGACTTAAAATCCCATTTGGAGCAAGTTTTATGTTGTAAGTTTTTCCATTTGAGGCCTCCTTGTATGAGTTTTGGACATAGGTTAAAATGACCTGTAATTCACAAATGCCCAAAATACCCTTTGCTTGCCAAGACCATAAGTTGAGTTCCACACATCATATGAAGGCATACTATATCATTCTAGAAAGCTAAGACAATGAGGAATAATTCTTATGTTGACCAAGAATTCATTTGAAATCTCCTTGAGGGGTGAAAATTGCTTGGAAGCCAAGTCACTTTCACAGACAAAAATTCAGACACCTCAGATGACCTGTAACTTGCAAGGACCATAACTTGAGTTCTATAAATCTCCTTGATGTCTTCCACCACTCAAATTAAAGGTCTTGAGATCCTCTACAAGTTTCATGTTGGCCAAGAAGCCATTTGAAGCTAGCATTTTGACTTATCTTTCTTGGAAATTTGACCTAAACTGGGGATTTTACAGAGAAACCCTAATTTAGAAACTCCTCTTCTCCTTGATTTCTCTTGAATTCTCCTAGGCATATCTCCATATCCTTCTTTATATGTCCAATGGTGAACCCCACATCTCTCCAATAGACTTGAATGCCCTTTAAATCAGTCAATTGACCTAGGGTTGACCTAGGGTTGACCCAGATGAAACCCTAGTTGACTGTCTTCAACTATAGCTCTTGTGCTCTCATCAATGACTTGTCCCCTTCTCCAAATGACTTTCTAAGTCTCTCATAATGTCTAGATACTCTCCATACCTTCACTTCACAGCTCACAACCCTCTTGTTTGACCCTCAGACACCCTCAGCTAGGAGATGGACTCAAGGCTTGATCTGCTGAACTCTTTGCTTTCAAATTCTTTCCTGATGACTTGAATGAGATTGACTTGGGATAATAACCTCTTGATAGGCTTCTAGAGATGAAAATAATGATTGGTCCCCTGCTGAATGACTTGCTATGCTTATGCTATGCAGATGGTTAGTCTATGTACATGACTCTATATGTAAATGCTAATGACATTGAAATATAAACCAAGTGAATAAGGTTGGGCAAATTTTAGGGTGCAACAGTAGTATGCGAGCGACGATCCACTGAAGGATGCGCTCCCTTGTACTGAGTTTCCCGGCTGTGACCGTTCTAGGAAAAGCATCACTGTTGACAATTGCATCTGGATAGGGTCTTTTGAGCATGTCATTCAGAGCGCTCTTAAATTCATACCCTGGCACAGTACGAGTGTCCGTTACCTCATGAAGAGGTGGTGCATCAGCATCAACAGTCAAATCAAAATACTTGTTCCATACTTCAGAATTTATATTTACCAGTCTATTGCCGACAGAAGTGTGGAAATGCTGATCTTGAAAGTTACCCCGCAGATTTGTGTAGAACACCCTGACCAAATCCTCAATATACTTTGTATTGCACTCCAGAAAATTGAAGAACCCCTGAACTTCCAGCAGAGACAGAATTTGGGTGAGATGCAAGCGCTCACCTGTTTCCTGGTAGAAAGCATGTTGTAGAACTATGGCTCTTTTGCTGAGACTCTTCTTGAAGTTTTCAACAACAGGTGGATGAACTAGTGAAACAGCGGTAACAGGGACTGAAGCAGATGATGATGAGGCCCTTGATCTCTTACCTGTATTTTTGTGGAGAAAGGAATCCATTGATGATGATATTTGGAGAAGTTGTAGAAATGATCTTTGAAGAGAGTGGTTGAGGATAATTTTGGAGAAGATGAAGACTATTGCCTTTAATAGAGAGAGGTTTTAGGGTTTTTGGGAAGAGGGAGGAGACAAGAGGACACAATAGATGTCTAGATGCAATTTACAAGACAAATGCCATATCAAATCATAACAAAAGTTGACTGCACATTAAATGTAGAGGAATGGAAACTTGGAACGGTTTTCAAAAAAAATTCTGGGTTTTTACGCGAGCCGTCGACCATAGCCCCTGCATGTGTCGACGCATACTGTACATTTTTTGATAATTTTGAAAGTTTACAGCATGCGTCGACCGTTGTCCTGTTTAGGTCGACTCATAACCTTCAAAAACCCAATTTTTCAGTTTCATATTATGCAGAATGCCACACTTGCCTATTTATCATGCCTATTCACCTTTTCACAATATGATTTGCATTCAACACACATAGTATCAGGCAGCAAAAGTCATATACATATATAAGTACCATGATTGTCGAACGATATAGTTATTTTCAAGTCATGAATGTTTAGAGAGAGAGAGAGATAAAAGGAGAGAAAGGAGCAATATCACCTCTATACCGACCACACTTGTTAATCACAGATTTGTACTTGCAACAAACTCAAAAAAATTGTTAGTGGTACAAAAGCATAGTTGTAAATAGATTAATTATGAACGCAGTGATTGTTAAACCCGATCAGAAATGTCGAGAATACCAAGTTCTCGACGGATATGAAAGAAGGGCTCATTGGCTAGCGGCTTTGTGAAAATGTCCGCTAGTTGGTTTTTAGTATCAACGTGTTCAAAGACAACGTCACCCTTCTCTACATGGTCCCTCGGAAAGTGGTGTCAAATTTCTATGTGTTTGGTACGCGAATGTAACACCGGATTTTTGGTAAGATTTATAGCACTGGTGTTGTCACAAAATATTGGAACACGTTCTAGCTTCAAATTGAAGTCCAATAGTTGTTGTTTAAGCCATAGGACTTGCGCAGAACAACTACCGGCGGCTACGTATTCCGCTTCGGCGGTTGACAGAGCAACAGACACTTCTTTCTTGCTGTGCCAACTGACCAAGGAATTTGAAAATAAGTGACACGTACGACTGGTGCTTTTTTTATCCGATTTGTAACCGGCAAAATCGGAATCGGAGAAGCCTACCAATGAACAATCATTACCCTTGGAATACCACAATCCATACTTCGGAGTACCAGATAGGTATCGAAGTATGCGTTTGACAGATTTTAGGTGGGATTCCTTAGGACATGATTGGTATCTGGCGCACATACACACGCTAAACATAATGTCAGGACGCGAAGCAGTAAGATAGAGAAGCGAGCCAATCATACCTCTGTACCTTTTTACCTCAACATCTTTACCACTTTCATCTTTACTCATATTTGCACATGTTGGCATAGGGGTGTCTATGGCCTTTGAATTTGCCATGTCAAATCTCTTGAGAAGATCCAAACAATATTTTGTTTGGCTCACGAATGTTCCTTCCTTCAGTTGCTTGATTTGCAAACTGAGAAAGTATGTGAGTTCACCCATCATACTCATCTCGAATTCACCCTGCATAAGCTTAGCAAACTGTCTTACGAGATTCATGTTAGTGGATCCAAATATGATATCGTCAATATAAATTTGTACAAGAATTAAGTGCTTTCCTTGACATTTAATGAAGAGAGTAGTATCAACCTTTCCTCTTGAGTAGCCTTGATCAAGTAAGAATTTGCTTAGTCTCTCATACCAAGCTCTAGGAGCTTGTTTGAGACCGTACAAAGCTCTTTTCAATTTATAGACATGATCAGGATACTCATGAGACTCAAAACCAGGTGGTTGAGCAACATAGACTTCTTCATTTATGAACCCATTAAGGAACGCACTTTTGACGTCCATTTGAAATAACTTAAAATCTTTCGCACAAGCGAAAGCAAGTAAAAGGCGTATAGCCTCGAGTCGGGAAACCGGCGCATAAGTTTCCTCATAGTCGATGTCTTCCTATTGGTTATACCCTTGCGTGACTAAACGCGCTTTGTTGCGTGTTATTACTCCGTTCTCGTCCAGTTTATTTCTAAACACCCATCGGGTGCCGATTACTCGATGACCTCGCGGAGGAGGGACAAGGTCCCAAACCTCATTTCTAGTGAACTAATTCAGTTCCTCCTGCATTGACAAATACCAATGTTCATCGAGTAGGGCTTCCTTAGGGTTTTTAGGTTCCATCTGTGACACGAAAGCGAAGTGATAACAGGAATTACTTAGCTTCGATCGAGTTGTTACACCCTTTGTGATGTCTCCAAGAATGTTTTCAATTGGATGTTCTTTAGATGACTTTCACGCTTGAGGGAGATCATCGTTTGAAGGCGGATGAACTTCCTCTGTTACATCACGGTGTACATCTTTATCCTCCTCAATTTTGGCTTTGTCAGGTTGATCAATCCCCGTCTCGCCACTTTTGAGTATGTCTTCAGTGGATGTACCTGCACCATGAACAACACTATACATTCTGACATTTCTCGGGTAGGACTCATCAAATATAACATGCACAGACTCTTCTACAGCAAGTAATCGTTTATTATATATTCTATATGCTTTACTCGATTGAGAGTATCTGAGAAAAATACCTTCATCGGCTTTGGAATCAAATTTGCCCAAGTTTTCCTTTCCATTGTTTAATAAAAAACATTTGCATCCAAACACATGCAAGTGAGAAACATTTGGCTTTCGCCCTTTTAAGACTTCGTACGATGTTTTATTTAGAATGGGGCGAATAAGCACTCTATTCAAAACATAACACGTCGTACTAATGGCGTCGGCCCAAAAATATTTAGGTAAACCACTTTCGTTAATCATTGTTCTTCCCAATTCTTCTAAAATACGGTTTTTGCGCTCCACAACCCCGTTTTGTTGAGGAGTGCGTGGAGCGGAGAAGTTATGATCTATACCATGGTTACCGCAATATTCTTCAAATAAGTAATTTTCAAACTCACCTCCATGGTCGCTCCTAATTGACACTATGTTTGTATTTAACTTATTTTGGGAAAGCTTAGCAAACTTTTCAAAAGCGGCAAATGTATCACTTTTACTTACTAAGAAGATGGTCCAACAAAACCTAGAAAAGTCGTCCACTATTACGAACCCGTAATAGTTTCCTCCTAGACTTTTGATCCTAGACGGCCCAAACAAGTCCATTTGTAGAAGTTCAAGAGGTCTCGTTGTTTAAATTATCATTTTGGATTTAAATGAGATCCTCGTTTGCTTCCCTTTTTGACAAGCATCACAAAGGTGATCCTTGGTGAACGTTATTTTGGGAAGTCCTAAGACTAGGTCTTTTGAGACTACCTTATTGAGTAAGTCAAAATTAACATGCGCTAAACGCCTATGCCATAGCCACGAGTCTTCACTCATAGTTATGAGGCATTTGTCGCTTGTTAATGATACTTCATTTAAGTCAAGCATATATACGTTGTTTACTCTAAAACCATTAAACATATTCTTCTTATCATTTTCATGCACAATTTTGCAACAATCCTTTGAAAAAGATACATTGTATCCTTTGTCGCATAATTGGCTAATGCTAAGTAGGTTATGTTTAAGGTTTTCGACAAGCAACACGTCGGAAATCATAGTAGAGGCGGGATTACCTACACTACCTTTACCTAGTATTGCTCCACGGTTGTTATCATCATAAGTTACATACCCTTTCTTCTTAGCCACAAAGTCTATGAATAAGGATATGTCTCCAGACATGTGTCTTGAGCACCCACTGTCGAGAACCCATCTTCTCTCAGTGGTCTCGACACATTTCACCTATCAAAACATAATTAGCACAAGGAGGTACCCAATGGGATATTGGGTCCTAATAGGTTAGCGACAAAATGGTTGCGTTTGGGCAACCATTGGTAGATGCCTTTAGGAACAAGAAATCTCCTAAACCGGCATTTACCAATGGAGTGGCCTTTCTTGCAACAATATAAGCATGCAAAATCGACTTTAGAGTCACTTTCACTTGCTTGATCCCTAATTACATATGCATATTTTTGGTATGGGTTAATCATACTTTTTCTAAAATCCTTTTTATCAATAGAAAATGTAACTTTAGGCTCAAGTGCCTTGTTTAATTTGGCCTTGAGGTTTCTAACCTCACCTTGCCAAATATGACAAGTATCACACCCGAAGTTGAAAGGATTTCTATTGTCCTTACAATCCGATTCATTGCCTTTCACAATGGAAGCCTTAAGGTCCTCTAATCTCTTTTCGGACTCTTTAACTTTGTGCTCTAAATACGTAAAAACTTTCTTATTAGAGGCAAGTTTCTTGAAGGCTTCAACTGCTTCATTATGTAAGGCATTAAATGCGGTTTGTAATTCTGAATGCGACATATTTGAGGACTTATCATATTTAGAGTGACGTACCTATTTTTTCTTATTTTTCTGATGAGCGAAGAGGCATAGATTCACGGACTCTTCTTCATCACTAGAGCTTTCATCAGAGGAGGAAGAGTCGTTGTCGCTTTCCCACGCTATGTACACTCTCCTAGGCTTTGATGATTTCTTGTGTGACTTTGATGATTCCTTGTCCTTTCCCTTTTTGTTCATCGGACAATCCGGTTTGTAGTGACCGGGCTTTCCACACTTGTAGCACGTCCCTCTAGTCTTTTTACCTTTGAGTCATCATCCTTGGAGTATCTCGATTGTTTCCGGAAGTTTACCAAGTTCTTCTCGGAGTGTTGGATGTCGTTCTTTCTCACGTAACGGTTATACCGTTTGACAAACAACCCCATATCTTCGCTCTTATCCTCTTCTTCTTCGTCGCTTGAGGAATAATCACTTTGCTCTTTTGCTTGAGACTTCGAGGAGGAAGGCTTAAGAGCTATTGATTTCTTTTCACTCACCTTCGTTTTGTCTTTCTTTTCCATATTTTCGCGTTGGTCTAGGCTTAAGAGTACCTGTTCATGCTCTTGTAGTTTGCCAAACAATGTTGTCAAGTCTAATAAGGTAAGATCATGTGCTTCTTTGATGGTGGTCACTTTAGGCTGCCATTCCCTGTTAAGACATCTTAAGATCTTATTAGTAGCAATATCATTGGAAACAGGCCTACCTAATGAATGTAAACGATTGATGAGATGAGTAAATCTCTTTTGCATGTCAGCAATGGTTTCCCCTTGCTCCATGAAAAAGAGATCAAACTCTTGTGTTAATATGTTGATTCTAGCCAACTTAACATCGTTTGTCCCCTCATGGGCTATTTGTAGTGAATCCCACATGGCCTTAGCAGTAGGACAATGAGATACACGATAGTATTCATCTACACCTAATGAGGAGATTAATATGTTTTTAGCTTTCCAATCATAATTGTATTTTTTCTCATCGTCATCGGTCCATTGTGCTTAGGGCTTTGGCACAACTACGTTATCCGCATTGGTCATAGTAATTTCTATTGGACCATTGAGGATAACGTTCCATATTTTTCTGTCTATGGAGTTTATATGAACCCGCATACAGTCTTTCCAATAACTATAATTTTCACCGTTGAAAACGGGAGCCCTATTGTACGCCCCTTTTGGTTCGTTAGCCATTTTCTATCTACGTTGTATTTGAAGCACCAAATAACCGGAGCTCTAGATACCACTTGTTAGACTATGGCACGGATCTAGAAGGGGGGTTGAATAGATCCCCAATTAAAATTTGAGTCGGCGCTACCAATTTAAAATTGGTTTTAAAAATGTTTTAAGTGCGGAAGCGGCCGAGGAAAATATAGTCTAAAGCGAACGGTTATTGGAAAACCGGATATGCCTAAGCCTTTGGATTAATGACAATTTGGAAAATTGAATCACAACACTAATCACACTTATCAATTATCTACTTCAGTTGTAAGGATTCCTAGTTCCAATGATTCAAAGAGAAAACCAAAACTAGATACACAAGTAAGAAAATTTTGGTTCAAGCAATATGTCAAACACTTGGTGTGCAAAACACTGCAAGTGATATTTATTTTGAGTAAGTGATTCCACCCAGCCTAGTACAATGTCTTGTTGTACTTTGGAGTCAAAAACAGAGTTTTAACCTCTTACTCAATTGATATCACAATTTTGACAATAGAGCTTATACAAAAATCACTTATTTTGAACTATAACGTAAATGCTGAAAAATAGAGAAGACAAGTATTTGGTGAGGCAGTTCCCCCGTCGTCCTCGCTTCGGGGTACGTCTGCCCTCAATTCTAAAACTAGAATTGAGATAGATTTTATAGATATCTGTCGCTTGCGCGAAAATAAGGTGCCGACATGACAGAAGAGTCGCCACCTTTCGTTATTTATCCCTCAGAGTGGGAAAGGAAACGATCAGAAAAACCTGATGAAAAAGGGTAAGACAAGGTCATCGCAACCATTGTCTGGATTCGGGAGTCGGTTACGCAAGGGGAAGGTATTAGCACCCCACACGTCCGTCGTACTCGACGGGATCCTCGCTTATTGTGTTTACTTGGACGGTTTGGTTTTATTCTATCTACCTATCAAGGCTGGCTAAAAAAGAAAAGAAAAATGACTTGGCAAAGCGTCGCGCTTTATGCCTACGTATTCTCATCAGAGAATGAGAAATCAGAATCAACGTAGTTCGGCCTACGAAGGGTTATGGGGGAAGGTAGCTCGCCAAGACATCGCCATCTTGTGCCTACGTACTCTCAACAGGCATGAGAGATCAGAGCTCACGTAGTTCGGGAAACTACGATTTATTTCCTGTCTTTTACAAAAGAAGTGTTTTTTATTGTGTTTGCGATTTCAATCGCACTAGAGACTATGACCTGAGAGTGAATGCGTCGCATGTCACCCAAAGGGTACCATACTAAACATCCAGACTGTGGAAAAGAAACTCTCCCACAATCCTTTCTCAGATAGCTTAAGGCTCGTAACGTACGAAAGAAATCATTCATGATTACTGTATCTTAAACTGTTTTGAGATGAGAAGAGAACAGGCCCAACTAGGAGGGAGACTATCAAGTTCTACTGTTGTCATGCCATGGATTCATCCTATGGTTAAGGTTTGAACAGGGAACTCCTAGAAGTTGTCATGCATAGGTTTCAACCTAAGATTCTATCCTCAAATCCTTATCAAAGGAAATGAGAGTCCTAAGGGATCATGTCAATGATACACCAAAACAGACAAAGCATCAGCTTAACAGTAAAATGCATGCAATGCAAGTGAGGGAGGAAATGTGTGTGGGGCTTCAGCCTCCACAAGCTCATCTCAACCTCAAGCCAGAATGGATAACAGTAATCATACTGAAACATAAACAACATGCTATCAAGCAATAACAGTAAACTGCAATCATACAGAAAGAAATGAAATGAAATGCCGTCAGGCAAATAAACCACATGGGCAAGGGAGCTGGGCTCTACCGAATACTCGCAAGCAAAGCCACGCAGTAACAGTACAAGCAGAGGGAGCAACTCAACCTCTAGTGCAATCATGCTCCTAGATTCTACCTATTCTAGAAATGAACTTATTCTAATGCATCAACCAAGTCAAACAAAACACAGCAATACAGAAAGAAAAAGAAAGCAGATCAACTCCTCTCTCAACCTCAAGCTTCAGCTTTTCCAACAACAACCCAGTCTTCAGACTACAATCACTCTTGACAAATATCAATTTGCTTTTCCAGGTTTCAACCCTACAACATAAGTTTCAACTTATCTTCTCCCTTTTAAGCTTCAGCTTCTTGATCAGCTCCACCTTCAGGCTTCACCTAATCTTCAGGGATCTTCAAGTATCAACTTGCTCTTGTTGCTCTTCAAGCTTCAGCTGGAATGGCAATACTCAAGGATTCATCCTCTTCAATACTCTTCAATGAAGTCTTCCTCTTCAAACTCAACCGCAACATCTCTCAAGACAATCAAACCAGATAAAATCACTTACTGGATAAGCTGGGGATATTGAACTGCTTATTGACCACCAAAGGTGACCTATAAGGGTCCAACATCAAAGGAATGGTTCCCTCAAAAGTTCTACTTCCTATGTACATCACTTATCTCTCCAAAGGAGAGAGGGGTATACCATGGAAGGACTTTGAATCATAGGGAGGAATGGAGGTGAAAGATACCATCCATGTTTAAGAAAGAAGTTATCTAAGTCTACACTCTTCCTAATCCCTGACCCTAAAACCAACAAAAAAGAAATAAGACCAAGCTCTCAAGCTCTTCAATGCATCTTCAATCAATATACTATGCTTCTCAATGCTCCTTAGAACAAGATCAAGCTCTCCAAGCCCACAAAGCAAAGCAACTAAAGCAACAATGCCCTAAAGGCAACACAAACAATCAACCAATACAAAAATCAACTAAAAATAGCATACCACTATATTAAATCCTAAAATAATTTCTAAGGGATCCTACATACCTACCCTTAATACCCATATATGTCCCATAGTCTATTTTGTCCTAAAAAACCCAAAATCTAAAGTTATTATGGACCTACGTTGAAGTTTGACCTAATTCTACACAACCTAATAGTATCTAATCAAAACTATCCTAAAAATAATCACAAAAATATGTAATAAATCCAGGGGGAAGCTAAAACATATATCTAATTATCCTAAAAAGAATGACCTAAAAATACTAAGGGAACTACCTAAACTAAATTCTACAAAATCATGGATCAACTTAAAAGAATTAAAATGCAATTAAAGTGAAAAATATGCAAAAAATACTAAAATGTATGAAATGAAGAATGTTTTTATTTTATATTTTTTTAGACAAAAATATGAAATATGGGAAACAACTCCCATTAAAAAATATTGAATTTTCAATTTATTATGATTTTCTAAAGTATGAGAAAAAATGGAGAGAAATAAAATGCAAATATGAAAATGGGGTGTAACAAGTAACAATATGCAGTTCAATATATGCTTGGGCTCAACATGTGGGGTGTAAACAGAAATGCGCCTGACCCAATATCTAAATCAGAAAACAATTGAAAAAATATAAAGAAAATAAAAGAAGCACAGTGAGAATAGCAACACAATTCAGTTATAAAATGATTGGGCCTCATGCAGGGGGTGGGGATAGCAAAGTTCACTTACGCCCAGAATCCTGGTTTAATGAAACGCGGCGTTTCATCGCATTTCTGATTCCCTCCCAAAACTGAAATCAAATGTGGTGCGTTGGATTAGTCTTTGGTCAAGGGGTCAGCGCGTGATCCAATGGACGAGACTTCGTCTTCAACCTCCCACCTAGGGTTTTCAGAAACTCCATGGAAACCAGAGTTCATGCACTCAACTTCCACCCCTTCGTACTACCTCAAATAAACATCAAATTCAACCATCCAAAACCCTAAATTGATCCATTTTTCTCCCTGAACACGATCCTAGTCTTGAAATGCATTGAAATGGTCTCTATCATGCAACCCGATAGTGCAACCAAATTAATCTCAAAACCTGGTCAATCCTCAACTTCAACCAACCTTAGATTTCTTTACATCAAAATGATCCTCACATTCCACTGGTTAAAACAAGCTATTAGGCTTGCATTATCATTCACTATATCACACGTTCTTGCTCATCCAAGAAATGATGTCCATGACTGAAACTTCATCAAATGCTCCTAAAGTCTCTAGAATTGATCACCTATTGGTCTCTAACCATTCTATACTAATAATTCATCCTAACCATGCCTAAATAATGAGGTGAAAGAGATTTTGCAAACCTGGCTTCTTGATATGGTAGATGATGAAATCCTTGCTTTCAAGGCTTGAAACTCTTCAAGAATGATCCTTGGATGATGAAACTTCTACTGTTTGCAAAAATTCTGAGGGAGAGAGCTTGTACTTCAAGATTCGATGATGATTGCTTCTTTGCAAATCCAATGGGAACACCTTCAATCTTCCATCAATGGAGCTTCAATTCAGCATGCACACACTCAGAAGGATCTATGGAAAGTGTTTGTGAAGAAAAAAGGGATGGAAATGAAGAAGAATGAAGAGATTGAATGTGACTTGCAATGGAAGCTTTTGGATTTCAATATCTCTTTCATGCACCAATTCTCACCAACCTTGCATCTGAGCAAGTTACACTTGTTATATAGAGTGGTTTAGAATCATCTAGAACCCTCTAGAACAATCCAATGAGAAATTGAACTTTTCATGTCATGGTATTTTGATTTCTCATTCTCCTTACATGCTATCTTATGCCATAGCCCTTGTAATCTTTGATTCTGACTTGAATTTATCCCCACATGAGATTTTGGATGAGTTACAATGCATAGCCAATGTGTTTATTGAGTTTTGCCTTGTTTTGGTTTGGTACCTTAAGATGCAAGTAATCCAATTCCAAAGCAGCCCTATGATCCAAGCCTCAAATCAAAATTGTGGCTGAACCATTGTTCATAGAATATCATTTGGAGTCAAAATGACCTATTACATGACATGGTTTGGACTTATAACTTGTGATTTCCATTTTTCAAATTCAGTTTAATTTAATTATGCCTCATTTTTAGGCCATTTTTATCACTTTTTGGTATGAGCCTTTTCAACATCTCATGACCTCCCTACTAGCCTTAAAACATCATTCTAAGCAAGTTTGATGTTGAATATTTTTCCATTTGAAGCTTGGAAATAGGAGATATGGCCTTATGCTTGAAATGACCTATAACCTCCAAATGACCAAAATGCCCTTGACTTGTCAAAGCCATACGTTGAGTTCTACAAATCCTATCAAGGACTTCTACTACTATATTGAAAGCTAAGAAGATGCTCTTCAACATTAATGTTGACCAAGAATCCATAGGAATCATCCTACTAGGGCAAAAGTTGTCTGCAAGTTGGGTGACTTTCAAGGACCCAGATTCACATACCTCAGATGACCTGTAATTTGTCAAAGCTATAACTTGAGCTCTACAAATCCTATCAAGGACTTCTGCTACTCAAATTAAATCTAAGAACAAGCTCTACAACATTCATGTTGTGGGGAAGATGAGATGACAATCACATCTTGAGCTAAACTGCTTTGAAGATAGGGATCAAACTAGGGGATTTTACACTGTCAATCCTTAGAAACCCTAGCTTAAAACTTCTCAAACTCCTCAATCATGATGAGTTAGTCTAGGAATCATCCTTATAGCATCTAAATTCATCATTCCATGATCACATGGCTCTTGGATTAGGTCTCAACCCTCTCCAAATCTTTAGTTGTCCTAGGGTTGACTCAGTCAAACCCTAATTCTACCACTCATGGTTGAATCTTCTGAATCCTTGTACAATGACCTCTCTAGGCTTCATGATGGCTTTCAAGACATATCACAAGCTTCCTCAAAGCTTCAAGTCCATCCTCATAGTCTCAGAATCATCTGAGAAGCTCCCACAACTCTCAAGTTTTGAGGCACACAACCTTGGTTTCAACCAATTCCTCTGAGGATCTCTTGAGTTCTCTGATAAAGGTATCAACCTTTGAACACTTGAACAACCTTCTTGGCTAGCTTCAAAGTCTCATACAATTCTTGATGGGTAAATAAATGTTGGTCAAATTTTGGGGTGCAACAGCTGCCCCTATTCAAACGGCTTGAACCTGACTGGATGAGGAGCGAACGACTCTCAGCCAATCAAAGTGCGAGACGGTTGAATACCGATAAAACCGAAAATTTGCCAACTGCTCAAGTACACGGTACTCTGGCTGGAACGAATCTTCGAACACTGGAATAGTAGCTGCACGGCAACTAGCTGGAGACATACTGATCTGACATCGCCGTCGGACAACCAAAACACCCAACCTCGCCGCTGGAGAACTAAAGAATCTGACATACCCAACATCGCCGCTGGAAAACTGAAGAATCTGACATACCCAACATCACCGCTGGAAAGCTGAAGAATCTTACATCGCCGTCGGAAACAAACATCCAACATTGCCGCCGGAGAACTAAAGAATCTGACATCACCGTCAGAAACAAACACCCAACATCGCCGCCGGAGAAACTAAATCATCTGACATTGCCGTCAAAACAAACATCCAACCTCGCCGCCGGAGAACAACAAGGAATCTGACATCACCATCAGAAACATCCAACATCGCCGCTGGAGAACAAAATCACCTGACATCGCCGCCAGAAACAAACAAATATCGCCGCTGGAGAACTGAAGAATAATCTGAGAAACACCCAACATCGCCGCTGGAAACTAAATCAACTGACAAACACCCAACCTCGCCGCTGGAGAACTGACATCGCCGTCGAACAAACATCCAACATCGCCGCTGGGACAACAAAATCTGACATCGCCGTCAACCAACCATCCAACCTCGATGCTGGAACATCGAAGAATCTGACATCGCCGTCGGAAGCAAGCATCCAACATCGCCTATGGAGGACTAAAGAATCTGACATCGCCGTCAGAAACAAATATCCAACATCGCCGCTGGAGAACTAACCAAAGAATCTGACATCGCCGTCGGAAACAAACCACCCAACATCGCCGCTGGAGAACAAAGAATCTGACATCGTCGTCGGAAACAAACATCCAACATCGCCGCTGAAGCTACAAACTCTGAGAAAGAAACATCCAACATCACCGCTGGAGCCACAAAGGGTCTGACATCGCCGTCAAAGAACATCCAACATCGCCACTGGAGAACTAAATCACCTGACATCGCCGCCAGAAGCAAACATAACTCTGAGAAACACCCGACATCGCCGTCAAGTACTCAACATAACCTGACCTCGCCGTCAACAAACATCCAACCTCGCCGCTGGAAACAAACATAATCTGACCTCGTCGTCAAACATCCAACATCACCGCTGGAAGCACACAAAATCTGACCTCGCCGTCAAGGTGAAGAAACTTCATTGGGGAATTGGTCACACGGTAACCGGTAATTCATAGTCGATCATGCCATCAGGAACTCAAAGAACACTGTCGGGCATCAGCCGGACTTCATCCATCAGGTTGATCATGCCATCAGGCATTCAAAGAAATTGTCGGGCATCAGCCGGACTTCAACCATCAGGTTGATCATGCCATCAGGCATTCCAAAGAAATCTGTCGGGCATCATCCGGACTTCATCAGCATGTCGGGAATAGAATTCTTGGTCAATCATGAGCCAACTGGGAATATCTAAACCTCTGCCATCAGGCACTCTGCATCAGCTGAGGGAACTGCTTCATTAACACGGTTAGACTTCAATCATGGAGTCTTCAAGGGAGATTTCAACTTCGCCGTTAGAACCTGCTGGGGATGACGCTTCGCCGCTGGGGATTCTGGAGAACTATCAAGTAACTCCGCTCCGGGGGTCCAGAAATCATTCTGGATGAATCAACTCTGCTGAGGACTTCAAGAATCATCTTGAACAAATAACTCTGTCGGGGACCTCAAGAATCATCTTGAATCGATAACCATTCTGAGCAAACACTCTGTTGGGGATTCCAGGAATCATCCTGGGCAACTCTTGTTGGGGACAAACCAATCATGGCTTGAGCAGCTTCCAAGGATTCGGCTCTCTTGGGGCTTCAGGAATCATCCTGGGCAACCTTCACTGGGGACTCTACTTGGGAGCTTAAGAATCATCTTAAGCAAATAGCCCTGCTGAGGAATTCAAGAATCATCTTGAACCGAGGACTTCGCTGGGGATCTCAAGAATCATCTTGAGCAAGCGGCTTTGTTGGGGAGAATGTCAGGAATCATCCTGAGCAATCAATTCTGCGGCGGAACACCTGCAAAACAAGAACGGTAACAACCTAGATCATGTTTATTATGCATATGCTTCAGCAATGGCACAATGTTCCACACGGTGGAAATGCTATGCGTTTGTGATAAATGCTATGCAATCATGCACAATGATGCGATCCCGTCAGCAAAATAAATGCTGAAGGGAAAATCCTCCTGTCAAGGAGAGAGAACTACTCAGATAGAGGAATCATCCTGCTGAGGAGAGCATGGTCACGCCAATATCAATTGGACTCCGCAGGGGACACAACTTCAGTTGACTGCTGCGGGGGAAACAACTTCAGTTGACTACTGCATGGGGACGAAGCTCTACGAGAACCTGGACCTGCTGAGAGAAAGAAATGTCAATCGCGAGAATAAACTGCATGGCCGTCTCGGCTACTTCTCTGGAGATAACTCTGTGGGGAAACAACTTCAGTTGTTCAACACTCTACTGGGGAAACCAATCATGGCTCGAGAAACTTCCAAGGATTCGACTCTCTTGGGGACCTGCAAACTCGGCTGAGGAAGGAGAAATCATTCTGCTTTGCTGGAGAGAGTACGACTCTGGGGGAAATACAACATCAGCTGTTCAACGCTGTACTGGGGAAAACCACTCATGGTCCCAACTGCTTCACTGGAGAGGGTACGTCTCTGCGGGGGAATCTCAATTCCGTGGGGAAGAAGGAATCATCCGACTTCGGGGGAGAGTACAACTCTGGTGGGGAATTTCAATTCCACTGGAGACTTCAGTCTGGCACCATCAGTTGCTGCATACTTCGGCGTACCAATAGTTTTCTACGAAACCTGCACTTATGACCCGGTGCAGGGGGAAAGGAATCATGCTTCGGCGCCTGATTCAGCTGAGGAGATGACGTTCCTTCAGGATGCATCTGCTTGGGGAGAGAATCATCTCTTCCTGGGGAGACATATCAATGCTTACTATCTTGCATTCGGACTCTGCGGGGAGAGGCTACTGAACTCTGCTGGAGAAGGAGGAATCATCCTGCTTCGGGGATGCGCACGACGCACTGTCTGGGATATGCTACACCTGTAACAACACAAACAAACATACAAGATACCCTTCTCAAAGGGACCTATCAAGGTTATTATCTCGTGACAATATTCAAGTAATTAATTGTTTCAACAATCAATGGCCTAGGCCAGTAAGTTTATGTATGCACATTTTATCAAAAACATCGGCGTTCTTTTTCGTAAACAAAAACAGATAAATGCTCAACAGGCCAACAAAATTGCTGAATAGTATGCATTTTATTGATAATGAACCCCTGAATGGGTGAAAATGTTTTACAACAGATGCAAGCTCCTGGAATGAGGAAGCCGCGCAAAAATAAAACATAAATATACATCAGTATATACAAATGTCGGCAACAAGATGTAGACGAACACCATGAGTTGATCCTTCTATGACCCACTCGACTTCGATACTTCTCCGACGCTTCAGCTTCGGAAGAGATTGATTCAGATGAACGGCCCTCAGGTACTCCAAACCACTAAACAAAGAAAGTCCACACGCGGAACGCAGTCATTTGCTTATTCAAATCCCTAACTTTTGCGTGAACCGCCCTTTACGGGTTTTCAGTTCACCGGGATACCCTTTTTTTCCGAAGCTGCCCAGTGTAGGTTTTCGACTTCGCGGGTGTACATTTTTTCAATATATCCCTAATTTTTGCCCGAACATTTTATTCTGTTTTTGGTTCGCCGGGATGCCCTTTTTTGCCTGGACTCTCTTTTTTTTGTCCAGCGGGTCGCTTTCAAGCAAAGTATTTTTTAACTGCATCCGCGTTCACCGGGGATGCAAAATCTTCACCATCCATCGTGGATAACAACAAAGCTCCTCCCGAGAAGACCTTGCTGACGACGTACGGACCTTCGTAATTCGGAGTCCACTTGCCCCGGTGATCGGAGTGTGGAGGAAGAATCTTCTTCAGGACGAGATCACCCGTCTGAAAGCTTCTAGGACACACCTTCTTATCATAAGCTTTATTCATTCGGCTTTGGTACAGACGACCAAACGCAATCGATGCTAACCTCTTCTCGTCCATCAGGCTGAGTTGGTTCAGACGATTCGTAATCCATTCTGCCTCGTCGAGTTTCACATCAACCAAAACTCGCAAAGAAGGGATCTCCACTTCTAACGGTAGGACAACTTCTATACCGTACACCAAGGAGAAAGGAGTTGCCCCGGTCGACGTACGTACCGTTGTACGATAACCGTGAAATGCAAACGGAAGCATCTCGTGCCAATCTTTGTAGGTCACAACCATCTTCTGAACAATCTTCTTTATGTTCTTATTGGCGGCTTCAACGACGCCATTCATCTTCGGCCGGTAAGGAGATGAGTTGTGGTGTTCAATCTTGAAGCTCTGGCACAGCTCCTTCATCATCTTGTTATTCAAATTCGAACCATTATCAGTAATGATCCGCTCGGGAATTCTGTAACGACAGATGATGTCCCTCTTTATGAATTTAGCCACTACCTGCTTGGTCACATTAGCGTACGAGGCTGCCTCTACCCACTTGGTGAAGTAGTCGATAGCTACCAGAATGAAGCGATGACCGTTGGATGCAGTGGGCTCGATCTTGCCTATCATGTTGATGCCCCACATGGAGAACGGCCACGGGGAGGACATGAAATTCAACGGGCACGGCGACACATGAACTTTATCATCATAAATCTGGCATTTATGACATCTCTTCGCGAATCTGAAGCAATCCGACTCCATCGTCAGCCAGTAGTATCCTGCTCTCAGGATCTTCCTCATCATAGCATGCTCGCCGGCGTGCGTACCAAATGTGCCTTCGTGGACTTCTTCCATGAGCATACTCGCCTCTTTCTCATCTACACATCTGAGTAGCACGAGATCTTGGTTTCTCTTATACAACACTCCATCAGAATTGAGATAGAAATTTCCAGACAGCCTCCTCAGAGTCTTCTTATCCTGGGTTGACGCACCCGCAGGATACTCCTTAGTCATAAGGAAGGTCTGGATGTCATGGAACCATGGCTTGCCGTCGGCGGCTTCCTCGATTGCAAAGACGAATGTCGGTCTATCAAGACGAGAAAGGACAATCCTTGGAGCCTCATTCCAAAAATTGACTTTATACATTGAAGCCAACATGGCTAAGGCATCAGCCATCTGATTTTCCGCTCTGGGCACATGATGAAGTTCCACTCGATCGAAGAACGGAAGCAGCCTTCTGGCATAATTCATGTACGACACCAAATTCGATTGACGAGTCTCCCACTCCCCTTTAATTTGGTTGATCACAAGCGCTGAGTCACCGTATACGTCTAGATTCTTGATTCTCAAATCAATTGCCTCTTCTAGACCCATGATGCATGCTTCGTACTCCGCCTCATTATTGGTGACTGGAAACGTCAGTCTCGCAGTAAACGGGATGTGGGATCCCTGGGGAGTCGTGATGATAGCCCCGATGCCACTTCCATAGGAATTAACCGCCCCATCGAATATCAATTTCCACTGGGATTTCCTATCTGGCCCCTCGTCGGGCAACGACTCATCGCAATCCTTCGCTTTGAGAAACATAATATCCTCGTCAGGGAATTCAAACTTCATAGGCTGGTAATCCTCGATCGGCTGCTCGGCAAGGTAATCAGACAATACGCTTCCCTTGATGGCCTTCTGGGACACGTACTGAATATCATATTCCGTTAACACCATTTGCCATCTGGCAATCCTGCCCGAAAGAGCCTGCTTCTCGAAGACGTACTTGATCGGATCCATCTTCGAAATTAGCATAGTGGTGTGGTTGAGCATGTACTGTCGTAGACGTTTGGCAGCCCAAACTAGTGCGCAACACGTCTTCTCCAGCATCGAGTATCGAGATTCACAGTCAGTGAACTTTTTACTCAAGTAGTAAATTGCATGCTCCTTTCTGCCCGTCTCGTCGTGCTGACCAAGAACACACCCCATACTATTCTCAAGAACTGTCAAGTACATGATTAATGGCCGTCCAGCCACTGGGGGTATCAAGATTGGAGGTTCTTGAAGATACTGCTTTATCTTGTCGAATTCCTTCTGGCAATCCTCATTCCAAGTAATCGCCTGATCTTTCTTTAAAAGCTTGAACATCGGTTCATAAGTGGCCGTGAGCTGAGAGATAAACCTTGCAATGTAGTTTATTCGGCCCAAGAAACCACGAACTTCTTTTTCTGTTTTCGGCGCTGGCATTTCTTGAATGGCTTATATTTTCGCAGGATCAACCTCGATACCTCGTTCGCTAACGATAAACCCCAACAACTTTCCGGACCGCACTCCGAAAGTGCATTTGTTAGGATTCAGCCTCAACCTGAACTTCCTAAGCCTCTCAAAAAGCTTCAATAAGTTGACCAGATGCTCTTCCTCCGTTTGGGACTTCGCAATCATGTCATCAACATAGACCTCGATCTCATGATGAATCATATCATGAAATAAAGTTACCATTGCTCGCTGGTAAGTGGCCCCTGCGTTCTTCAGACTGAAGGGCATTACCTTATAGCAAAATGTTCCCCAAGGGGTGATAAACGTCGTTTTCTCCATGTCCTCCGGCGCCATCTTAATCTGATTGTAACCGGAGAAGCCATCCATGAACGAAAACACGGAGAACTGGGTTGTGTTGTCGACCAACACATCGATATGAGGCAACGAGAAATCATCTTTAAGGCTCGCCCTATTCAAATCCCGATAATCGACGCACATGCGTACCTTACCGTCCTTCTTCGGTACAGGCACTATGTTGGCGACCCACGGAGGGTAAGTGGTGACCGCTAAGAAGCCAGCATCAAGCTGTTTCTGCACTTCTTCTTTGATCTTAACGGCCATATTTGGTCTCGTCCTCCTAAGCTTCTGCTTAACGGGAGGGCAATCTTCTCGTAGCGGCAAGCGATGGACCACGATGTCCGCGTCAAGTCCGGGCATATCTTCGTATGACCAAGCAAAGACGTCACTATACTCTCGAAGCATCTCGACCAATCTCTGCTTGACATCCTTCTGCAATGCAGCCCCTATCCTGACATTTCTGACGAGCTCTTCAGAACCCAGATTTACAATCTCAATTTCCTCCTCATGAGGCAGAATAACCTTTTCCTCTTGTTTCAACAAGCGGGCCAATTCTTCAGGAAGGTCTTCGTCTTCATCAATCTCTTCCTCGGCTTGATAGATCGGGCAATCGAAGTCGAAGTGAGCCGTAGAAGGGCCAGAGTCGATGTCATCTGTTATGTGGATCCTGCAATAACAAGGGTTAAGTTTAAAACAAGAATATGCAGGTTAGCACAAACCCCATTGCCATTTTACTGTTTTTCAAAACAAATATAAAACAGGAATAACAAAGATCACAATATTTGAATACGAAGAAAACGCCTTTGATTTATTAACAAAATGCATGTACATAATCCAACAAGGCCCTGACAATAAAACCGCTATGCCCCGGGTAGGACATAGGGTTGTACAATGATTGAAAAAAGTAAATCATTACTCTTCACTTGTCAACTAGATGATATCCTTGATGGTCCAATTGTTGAGGCCCTTGCCCGGCTTGCTTGGCTGAATCCAGGAGTCGAGATCATAATCGCTATCCCCGCTGTCTTCAGACGCCGCGTTGATGCTTTCGAACATCACTCCGCCACTAGTAAATAGGATCGGCCCCTTACCCCGTGACGTACTGCTAGACGAAGAAGAAGAAGCTTC
>CAWUDS030006078.1:0-40899 GCA_963859935.3 Lathyrus sativus | reverse complement strand
CATCCCCAGCGGAATTCTCTTTGCAAGTGTTTTCATTCCTTCCAGTGGAACTCGAAGATTATGAATCTCCCAAGCAGAGTTGATGGTGGGTCCTGTCATTTATTTTATCAGGGATATTGTGTAATATCAGTTCACTCGCCAGCAGAAAGTCCGATCGTAGTATGCACATCTGCTATTCCCCAGCAAGGTTATATTCCCCAGCAGAATGTTACCTCAACAGGGTGCTCGGTTTGAGTTCCCAATTCCCAGCAGGGTTGAATTCATCCTTCCAGCATTTATTTTGCTGGAATAATTCTGTAGCATCTGGCTATCCCCGGCGGAGTCGGCATTATCTTTAGCATTTATTTGGCTGAAGCAATTTCTGTACTCTAGCAATTCAGGTGGAGAGAACTCTCGCTCAAATGAACTACCAAACAGTCAAGATCTCGGCATGGGACATCCAATGTCAGTTTCGGCTGTATTCCCCACAGAGTTATCAGGATAAGTGTCTCTTTATCACCAAGCAGAATTTGTTGTCATCAAGGGTTCCATGAATCAGAAGTTCAGAGGCCACCGCCGGTTATCAGAGCAGGCGTCCGGTAGTTTGGTTTCCAGACATCCCAGTAGAGTCCGTCTCAAAGTCGCTGTCACGTCAGTGCTAAGAAGTTTGTGGGTGAGGATCATTGGAGAACTAAGTCCTGACGTGGACAATTTATTCCTATATTGACGAGATTTCTTCAGAAGTGGGCGTCCTAACGTGGACAGGTTTATTTCCCCGGATTGGTGAGGTGTGTTAGTCCCAACGTGGGCTGATTTGGTTTCTCGAAATTAGTGGAATGGGAAGTCATGATGTTGACAAAAGTGATTACTCTTTGTGTTGGTGCCCTGACGTGGACAGATCAGACAAGGGTGTGAGTCTTTACGTAGACAAGTCTTATTTCCTCAGCGGGTCGAAGACGCCTGAGTCCTAACGTGGACAAATCAAGACGAGATCAGTGTCCTGACGTGGGCAAATCAAAGAAATTATTATTCCTAACGTGGAGAAGTGGGTCCTAACGTGGACGATGTAGTCCTTACGCGGACATATCAAGGTGGATTCCTTGCGTGGAAAGAGATGATTCCTTACGTGGACAGATTAAGATTGTGTTCCTAACGTGGAAAGATGTAGATTCCTTACGTGGAAAGATGTAGTCCTCACGCGGACATATCAAGATTGATTCCTGACGTGGAAAGAAAGATCGATATAGTATTCCTTACGTGGGAAAATTGGGGTCCTTACGTGGACGGATTCAAGAAAAGTTGATTCCTGACGTGGAAGAATGATGTACTCCTTACGTGGAAAGCTGAGTCCTGACGTGGACAGGTTCAGAATCAAAGTTGAATTCCTTACGTGGAAAGATTGGAGTCCTGACGCGGACATGTCAAGTGGTATTGGAGTCCTAACGTGGACAGATTGATATAGTTCTCCTTATGTGGAAAGAAAATTGCTTCCTGACGTGGAAAGATGAAAGGGTTAGTCCTGACGTGGACAGATACAGAAGAAATGATTCCTAACGTGGACAGATGTTACTCCTAACGTGGAAGAGTTTTATTCCTAACGTGGACGATTCAGTTTATGGAAATGCAGACGAATTATCCCCAGCGGAGTTGCCGAGATTTTTCTGGGTTAACAGCAAGTGGAGTCCTAACGTGGACAGGTTTTAGTTGAGATTTCTTCGTATTGATGACAGACAGAGTCCTAACGTGGACAAGCAAGCAATCTGTTATGAAAGAATCCTCTTCAGAACGATGAAGACAATCCCCAGCACGGTCGCACGAGATCAGTGGGTTACTATAACAGTCAGATTCAGCTGATGAATGTCGTTCCTCAAGCAGGAGCGCAATTTAGTTTTGCGGTTGGCAAATTTCTGGTTTCACTAGTATTCAACCGTCTCGTACCGCGAATGTCTGAAGGCTCCGGGCTCTTCACCCAATCGGGTCCAAGCCGTTTGAATAGGGGCAGCTGTTGCACCCTAAAATTTGCCCAACCTTATTCACTTGGTTTATGTTTCAATATCATTAGCATTTGCATATAGAGTCATGTACATAGTCTAATCATCTGCATAGCATAAGCATAGCAAGTCATACAACAGGGGATCAAGCATTATTCTCATCTCTAGAGGCCTATCAAGAGGTTATTATCCTAATTCAATCTCATTCAAGTCATCAGGAAAGAATTTGAAAGCAAAGAGTTCAGCAGATCAAGCCTTGAGTCCATCTCCTAGCTGAGGGTATCTGAGGGTCAGCAAGAGGGTTGTGAGCTGTGAGTTGAAGGCATGGAGAACATATAGACATTATGAGAGACTTAGAAAGTCATTTGGAGAAGGAGACAAGTCATTGATGAGAGCACAAGAGCTATAGCTGAAGACAGTCAACTAGGGTTTCATCTGGGTCAACCCTAGGTCAATTGACTGATTTAAGGGGCATTCAAGTCTGGTGGAGAGATGTGGGGTTCATCATTGGACATATAAAGAAGGATATGGAGATATGCCAAGGAGAATTCAAGAGAAATCAAGGAGAAGAGGAGCTTCTAAATTAGGGTTTCTGTGTAAAATCCCCTAGTTTAGGTCAAATTTCCAAGCAAGATAAGTCAAAATGCTAGCTTCAAATGGCTTCTTGGCCAACATGAAACTTGTAGAGGATCTCAAGACCTTTAATTTTAGTGGTGGAAGACATCAAGGAGATTTATAGAACTCAAGTTATGGTCCTTGCAAGTTACAGGTCATCTGAGGTATCTGAAATTTTGTCTGTGAAAGTGACTTGACTTCCAAGCAATTTTTACCCCTCAAGGAGATTTCAAATGAATTTCTGGTCAACATAAGAATTGTTCCTCATTGTCTTAGCTTTCTAGAATGGTATAGCATGCCCTCATATGATGTGTGGAACTCAACTTATGGTCTTGGCAAGCAAAGGGTATTTTGGGCATTTGTGAATTACAGGTCATTTTAACCTATGTCCAAAACTCATACAAGGAGGCCTCAAATGGAAAAAACTTACAACATCAAACTTGCTCCAAATGGCATTTTGAGTCTATAAAGAAGGTCACAAATTGTTGGAAAAGCTCATAACATGAAGTTGCATGATTGGTCAAAATGTGAACTAAAATGGCTTATAACTTGAATAAAGTCAAAGTGAAAAATGGTTTGGGAGATTTATAAGTCCAAATGGGGACTTCCAATATATGATTTTGAATGGAAAAGACATTTCAAAGACAATGGTTCAAGTACATTTTTGAGCTTAGTGGAAAAAATCAAAGTTATTCATGGTTACTTGCATTTGAAGAAACATTTCAAAAATCAATCAATTTGGAATGCAAGGGAAGTTGTAAGATGGATCTAGAAGGTTCATTTGAGCATTATATATTCATGAAATCAGAATTGAGCAAGGGTTGGATTCATTTTTCACCAAAATCTCACAAATTCTCTCCATTCTTTCTCATTGCATCTTCATCCCAATTTCTCAAATTCTTCACCAATCACCATCAAAATCAATTTCATCATACTGATTCATCATCATGGCATAGAATTCAATCAAGATCCTGGTGGTTAGAGCTCAATTTTGTGCACTTTCATCAAGAACACACAAGTTGCAAATTCAGTTGGAACTCAAGATCCAGTGCAAGACTCCTCAAGGTGTTGCATACAGAATCAAGTAGTGCAATTGTAGATCAAGATCCAAGCATCAAGACTCTTAGATCCACAAGTTTCATCATCATCCACAAGATTTCACACCAGGTGCATTTTCTCTGCCACAGCTTGTTTTAGTTAGTTTAGCATGGTTTTGTTAGTTTAGATATGATGTAGGATGTTAGTAGAGCAATTAGGATGAGTTTGGAGTAGTTTAGTGATAATTGTTGACAGGTGTACCAAACTGTTTGGATCAAGAACTCGTAGGATCTTGCATGATAACCTTAGCTTGTTAGTTTAGAATGATCACCATTATGCATAGAGTAGATTAGTATAGGTTTGGTTGAGAATTATCGTGATGCATCTCAGTGTATTTTCATGGAGTCAGAACTTATCTCGATCGGTTTGAGTGATTTGTTGAATTTCAAAACAAACTAATGCCATAGGCTTGTAGAGGGAGAAATTCTGATTGACTTTCATGTTTGGATCGTGGTGTTTCATGGACTGTGGAGAGAGAACCGAGAGCTTGAAGTTGGTTCGTGCATGGCTGCCATGGAGGGAAACCCTAGTTCTCATATGATCCAATGTAGAAGACGCAATCCTGAGCGTCCATTATGTGTTAGACCATTGACCTGAGGAGCCATCGTGTGGCTGGCGTTTAATTCAGATTTTGGAGGGAAGAGTGGTGCCCTAAACGCACCGTTTCATTTAATGAAACGGGTGGGCCTAAGTGCGTTTTGCTAATCCCACCACCCCAGCATTGAGCCCATTATGTTTTGAACGTGAATCCGTTTCTGAATGCACCCCCTGCGTTTTTTTATTTTCATTTTTTCTGACTTTGTTCTGGGCTTAGCAAGTTTGCTACGCTCACCCCCCGTTTGCTGGCCCATCCTGGATATAACTGGAGCGAATTGATATTAGTACCCCCTCCCTCTCATTTTAATTTCAATTGTTTTTAATCCCACTTTAATTTTTACCAACTTTAAGAAATTCATAATAAATAGATAAAAAATCATTTTTAATCCATTCTTTTTACATCATTTTCATTAGAATGTGTAGAAAATTGTCATTAAATAAAATTGCATTTTTATTTTTATTTGATATTTTTTCCATATTTTCTCAATAAGTGACATTTTAAATAGTTTCATTTCATGCATGATTTTATTAATTTTTGTTCTATTAGATGCTTTCATATTTTTTGTTCATTCTTTTTAGGTTGCTTAGATAAGATATTGAACTTGTAGAAACAATTTAGTTCCCATTTTTAGAAATTAATTTTAGGTGCTTAATGTAGGCTTGAACAACAGGAACAAATTAGGGTTTTTTAGGTGATGACTCAAGGAGTTTGATTTCATTTCCCTTTAGGACTTAGGGTTTGACTAGTTTAGTTATGGGACTATAGGGGCTATGGGTAGTTATTAGATCCTTTAGAAAAAGTCAGGATTCCCCTACTGCTATTAATGTACTCTGTGTATGTCTGATTGTCTGGTGTGGTGTGCCCTCTGGGGATTATTGCTTGCTTGTTTGGGTATTGGGATTGTCTGGGGGACTTGGGAGAGCTGAAGACTCGAGGAGATGAAGACCATTGGAGATCCAGAGATTGAAAATCAGCTGCCAGAGTTGGAGAAGAGGTTCTTGCTAGTAGCTGCTGAGGAGACTAGGGTTTAGGAGCTAGGCAGAGCTCTAGATTAGAAAGCTTGTTTCTCAAACATGGAATGCCTTGTCTGCATCCATCCTTTCTCTATGATTCAAAGTCTCTTTCAAATATCCACCTCCCTCCTTTGGAAGGATCAGTGAATATATTTGAAAGATAGAACTTTTGAGAGGAAACTTTCTGTTTAATGTTAACAGTTGATGAACCACCCTTGGTAGGTAATTAACTGTCTAACATTCATTCACTTCACTCTTGTGACTGATTCCTCATCCTGGAGGTTTGAGCTTGAAGAAAAGCCATTGCTTATAGAAGACTGATGATCAAAGCCCTTGCCTGAAGGTCATGAAGATGGAGATTGATGCTTGTTGAAGCCTGTAGCTGATTGGAGATTACTTGAAGCCAGATGTTGATTCAGAGCTGCTGATGCTGTTTCTTTTGCTGTTGTATTTCATTGTTGATGTATTGATTGGTTTTCCGGACTGTATTGTTTGCTGTTTACCCTGCTGGGTTGAAAGTGAAGCCTGTTCACTTTTGCCTATTGTTTTCCAGGTTCGAGGTTGAGTGGGACTCCCTTGCCTCGCTTGTACTGTTGCATCCATGCATTTTACTGTTTTACTGTATATATCTGATATTGTTTCTGTTTCTGCCTATCCCGTAGGATCTCTGTTTCTCTCTGTGCAAGAGAGGAGCATGATAGACATTAGGTTCTAACCCATGCATGATAACATTAGGTTAGTTTGATTCCCCTCGCAACCGTAGGTTAGAGTTCTGTCTCTTTCTATCTTAAAACAAACAGAAAAACACCATAAAGATTTCAAACACAATAAAAGACACTTCTTCCGTAAAAGAATGTGAACTCATCAAAACGTCATTTTTGTCCGCTGGGACTGCTAATCAGAAAAAGCTTTTTCAGAAGGAATAAAATCAATCAAGACAAGCTTGTGTCGTACGTGGCCCGAACTACGTTTGCTCTGATCTTTCATGCCGTGTGAAAGTACGTAGGCATAGGATGCGATATCCTAGCGAGCAACCTTCCCCTCCTTTCCCGTAGGTAGGGCGAACTACGTTGACTCTGATTTCTCATTCCAGACGGGAATACGTAGGCATGAAGTGCGATACTTTGCCGAGTCATTTTGTTTTCATTTTCTTTCCTTTTAACCCCAGACCTTTAGTGTAGATAGAATAACAATCCATACCCGAAAACAAGCGTGGATCCCGTCGAGTACGACGGACGTGAGGGGTGCTAATACCTTCCCCTTGCGTAACCGACTCCCGAACCCAGGTTTTGGTTGCGACGACCATACCTTTCCCGTGTTGTGCGAGGTTTACTCTGAGCGTTTCCTTTCCCTCCCGTGGGATAAATAACGCACGGTGGCGACTCTTCTGTTCAGCCGGCGCCGATTTTCGCAGTAGCGACAGGAAGACGGTAAACTAGAGAGATTCTATTGTGTATCTTCAAACTAATTCTACTTAGTGGATTTCCTTCTTGACTTGGTAGCCCCCAGATGTAGGTGTGTTTTCACTGAACTGGGTTAATAATTGTTGTGTCTCTTTACAATTATTATTTGCCTATGCTTGTTATTATTGTTGATGAAACAAATATTTGTGTCGTAAACATCACCTTCGACATCTGATATCTGATACCAGAATTTCAATTGGTATCAGAGCAGGCATCATGCTCTGGTTCTGGGTGAGATCTAGGGACGATACTTTCTGGTACCATGGACAAGGAAGGAGGATTTGTGAACAGACCACCTATTCTGGACGGGAGTAATTATGACTACTAGAAACCTAGGGTGGTTGCTTTCTTAAAGTCTCTGGACAGTAAGGCATGGAAAGTTGTCATAAAGGGATGGGAACATCCTGTGATTATTGATAAAGATGGAAATGCTACGTCTGAATTAAAACGTGAGGAAGAATGGACATAGGAAACAAATGATCTGGCTCTGGGAAACTCGAAGGCCTTGAATGCCTTGTTTAATGGAATTGATATGAACATATTCAGGCTGGTGAACAACTGTGAGATTGCTAAAGAAGCTTGGGAAATACTAAAAACTACTCATGAAGGCACATCCAAGGTAAAAATGTCTAGACTTAAACTTCTCACAACCAAGTTTGAAAACCTGAGAATGAAAGATGATGAAAGCATACATGACTTCCATATGAATATTCTTGAAATAGCAAATGCTTCAAGTTCCCTAGGTGAAAAAATGTCTGAAGAAAAGCTGGTAAGAAAAATTCTTAGATATCTTCCCAAGAGATTTGACATGAAAGTAACTTCTATAGAGGAAGCACAAGACATATGTAAGATGAAAGTTGATGAACTCATTAGGTATCTTTTAAATTTTGAAGTAGGAATATGTGACAAAGCTGACAAGATAAAGAGCATAACTTTTGTGTCAAATACTGAAAAAAGAGAGGAACCTGATAATGATACAAATGAAAGTCTATCAAATGCCATAGTTCTTCTAGGAAGACAATTCAACAAGATAATGAAAAGAATGGATATAAAGACAAGACCAAATGTCAAGAACATCTCACTTGACATCAGTAAGTCAAATGATGCAGGAAGTAGAACTAGGAATGAAGAAAATCGAACAAACAACAAAGGGATACAATTTCATGGGTGTGAAGGTTTTGGTCACATCAGATCTGAATGCCCAACCTATCTCAAGAAACAAAAGAAAGGTCTAGTTGTTTCATGGGCTGATGAAGACTCTGACAGTGATATTGAAGAAGAATCTGCCAAACATATAATTGCCTTAACTGGAAGGTACTATTCTGATGAAGACTCCAGTGAAGATGAATTGACTTTTGAAGAACTGGCAGCTTCCTACAAAGAATTGTGCCTTAGAAACGACGAAGTTTTCCAGCAAGGTGAAAAACAGAAGAAACACAGCATCAAGCTAAAGACTGAAAAGGAGGAACACCTGAAAATTATCAAGGGTTTGAATGATGATGTTGCTGAACAGGTTAAGACTATCACCAAATTAAGGGATGAAGTTGCTCAACTAACTTCTCAACTTGGCCAAATGGGAAAGTCTGTTAGAATGATGAACAGTGGTACCAAAACCTTGGAAGAGATTCTTCAATCTGGCAGAAGATCTGGAGAAAAGACAGGGTTAGGGTTCAATGAAGACAATAACTCTGCCTCTCACCACAAACCTTCTGGATCAAGGAAGAAGATGTTCCAGCAGATATCTCAACACCACGACAGAAAACAAACCATCCAACCAAGAAAATTCCAAAGATGGAGATGTCATCATTGTGGTCGCTTTGGTCACATAAAGTCATTCTGTTTCAAACTGCATGGATATCCAAATTCTACATCTCAGACAAGACCTAACCACAACACTCTCCTCTCTAAGAAGCAATGGGTCCCTAATGGTCCTGCTACTAAACAATAGGTACCTAAAACTGCAACGAATTGCTTCATAGCTCATATGTCCCTAAACGTTTCCACTAAGGAAGATTGGTACTTTGACAGTGGGTGCTCAAGACACATGACTGGAATTAGAAATCTGTTAGTAGACATCAAACCTCACTCAACCAGCTATGTGACCTTTGGAGATAGGGCCAAAGGGGAAATCAAGGGAATTGGAAAACTAAACTGCTTAGGAACACCTGATTTTGACAATGTGTTGTTAGTCAAAGGATTAACTACCAATATAATTAGAATTAGTCAACTGTGTGATCAAGGTCTAAGTGTCAACTTCACTAAACTTGAGTGTTTGGTTACCAATAAAAAGAGAGAGTTGATCATGAAAGGAGTCAGATCCAAGGACAATTGTTACCTATCGGCTTCTCAGGACTCTAAGTGTACTCTTGGAAAAAAAGGATGAAGTAAGAATGTGGCACCAGAAACTTAGGCAATTGCATCTAAAAGGAATGAAGAAGATCATATCTATGGAAGTTGTCAAATGTATTCCTAATATAAAGATTGAGGAAGGAAAAATCTGTGGTGAATACCAAATAGGAAAACAAACTAGGATGTCAGATAAGATGTTTCAACATTGTGTACAACAAATGCAATATGAATTTGAAATGAGCCTTGTTGGGGAATTAACTAACCTTCTTGGACTATAAGTCAAACAGATGGAAGAATCCATATTTCTATCTCAGAGTAAGTATGCCAAAGACATTGTTAAGAAGTTTAGAATGGAAAATGCCAGCCACAAAAGAACTCCTGCACCTACCCATCTAAAATTATCAAAAGATGAAAAAGGAGTTAATGTGGACCAAAGTTATATAGAAGCATGATAGGGAGCTTTTTATATCTTACAGCAAGTAGACTTGACATTGCTTTTGCTGTGGGAGTTTGTCTCAGATATCAAGCTGAACTCAAGATTGGTCACATTAATCAAGCCAAAAGAATTTTGAAGTATATCAATGGGACAAGTGAGTATGGGATGTTATATAGTCATGAATATGAGTGTATTCTGTCTGGATATTGTGATGCTGATTGGGATGGAAGTGCTAATGACAGGAAGAGCACATCTGGAGGATGCTTCTTTTTGAGAAACAACCTCATCTCGTTGTTTAGCCAGAAACAAAACTGTGTACCCCTGTCTATTGTAGAAGCAGAATACATAGCTGATGGGAGTAGCTACTTTCAAACTTGTATGGATGAAGCAGATGCTTACAGAGTATAATGTCACACAAGATGTCATGACATTATACTGTGATAATCTGAGTATAATGAATAGTTCTAAGAATCCTATTCAACATAGCAGATCTAAGTATATTGATATTAGACATCATTCTATTAGGGAGCTTGTTGAAAGTAGAACTGCTACTCTTGAGCATGTCACTACAGAAAATCAATTGGCTGATATTTTTAACCAAGCCTTGGATGCTAATCAGCATGAGATTTTGAGAGGAAAATTGGGGATGTGTATTTATGAGGATTTATAGCAATTACTACTAAGAGGGATTCTTGCTTTTAAAAGATGTTTTTTTTCTTAAAATAGAGATGTTCCAATATCCCTCTTTATTACACAACACGCCTTTGTCTACTCAAGCACGCTATCCCTCTCAAAGATTTCCCTTCAACTTCCCCTTCAACTCCCTCACCTCCACCACTGTTCAGACTACCTCACACTCTCTACACATTTTCTACCTTCATCCTACTCAAAATTTTTCTTCTCTTAAAAATAACAAGATGTCTCTCAAACATGATGTTGTCTCATCAAAGACTACCCTCACTGATGCTCAACCCGTGAACATCTCCTTCGAAGATGTTCTTGACATGACCCTTATTTCCATGGTTCTTAGTCATACAAATGAAGATCTCAAGACCACTCCTCCACATGCAAACGAGTCCCAACAACCTTCCAAAGGTAACACTTCTGGATCCTCTACTGACAACATTACTAAAATGAAAAACAAAGAAGGCTCTGCTTATGTGGACAGATCCATTAGGGAACTTGTCACTAAGATTCTTTATGGAGGTCAAAATGTGCATGGTATTTCCACTCCTCTCTCTCGTGTGGATCCAACCCCTAGCTCTGATGATAACCTAGGAAAGAATACTGAAAAACCCTCTACTGATGACAACCCTAACACTGAGAACTTGGAAAAACTTGCCAGCTCCGTGTTGTATGATGTTGTTGCGGTGAGAATAGGATATCAAATGATTAATTAATTTGAATCTCAAATCTTTAATTCACAACCGATCTTTAATTTATCCGAAGGAAAGGGTCAAAAGAAGGAAAACCTAATTTTTGCATCGTAAACAATGCGGGGAGAGATCTAGGTAAGGGATTGGTTAAGCTTAGGGAAGGTATTAACACCCTAAACTTTTGTAGTACTCTAGAGGACCCTTTTGTTTAAAGTTTGCTATTTTTCTTTATTTATCTGTTTGAAGGTAAATGTGTTAAGGGTTAAGAGTGACAAAGAGACCTAGGGTTAGTCCTAAGTTTACTCGCCAAGATTCGCATCTTGTGCCTACGTATCCGAGGTAGGGGATGGAATCAGAGTAACCGTAGTTCCCCTTGAAAGGGAGGTTAGAAACGTCTTAATTGTGGTCAAGGTTTCAATGGGGAATAAGCGTTCATAGGGAAGCGCTTACGTGGAGTGTGGCGAATCCTATTTCTACGTTGAAATTGAATTGAAATTAAAAAGGGTAAACTATGTATTCCATGGCGGGAAACCTAATACGGAGTGCAACGAATCTTTAACCTAACGCAAGGGTAAAGGGTATTTTGGTCCACGACGGGACGCCTAAGCAAACTAGGGTTTTGAAATGTTCAAAGGTTAGGACTATTGACTCGACGGTCAAACGGCTAGACCTAATCCTTTGAAGGGGTTTAACAGTAAATAATGTGATGCAAAATAATTAAACGGCAGTATGAAAATACGAGAAATGTGCAAGAGTAATAACGGAACATAAGCGACGATTGCCTCGCATAAATTACAACCATAAAGATGAGATACGGCAAAAAGATTTGTTAACTGTACAACCGAGAAGCAGTGGAATAAAATTAGACGAAAATTCCACGGGCATGCTAGGAATTAGGCTACAAATGAAAACTATTAGAAATTTGAGGCTAGGGAAGTGTCAATAATTATCTTAACAATTTAGTGTTAATTCACGGAAAAAGATGAATTTAATTTTCAAAGAGCAAGTTTATTTTCGTCAGTTTTTGTTTAATGAAGATTATAAAGCTTGTCAAAAAAATTAGTCATTCTTTGAAAATTTTAGTTTCTAAAAGAATTTAATTTAGATTTAAAAAATTTTGGTTTGATTTTTTTAAGTTTTAATTTGCGTTCACAAAAAAAGATTTTTAAAGTTAGTTTTCTTTTTTAAGTTTTTTTTTAAAGTTTTTTAATTAATTAAAAAAAGGTTTAGGATTTACGATTTTTTTTAGAAAAATGGTTTTAACTTTAGCCTACGTTCTAGTTACAAATGGAAGTTTTAAGTTTAGTCATGCTTTAAATTTCAAAAAAAAAAAGGTTTTTATATTAAACTATGAGGTTAATTAAAAATTGAGGTTTTAATTTTAATTAGGTTTTTAAATTCAAAAAATGGTTTTTGGATTAATCTACCTAAACAAGATTAAAAAGTAAGGTTTTAATTTTCCCAATTGTATTGAATCTTAAAACAAAAAATAATAATAATATGATAATAAATAGAAACAGAAAAAATAGAAAAAAAACGTGCAATAAATGGGGGAATCCGTCTTATGCGCTACCAGCTTCTAGGTTTTACTTGCCATTTCATCTTCTCCCCCCACGCGGCGGCCATGGCCGTTATTGCTGTCAATAAAATCCTTCTCTCTTCTCCTCATTTCCATCGATTGGCCTCCTCTTTCTTATTTTCCTACACAGAACATCATAATGTTAATGAAAAAAAAGGATCTTAACGTTCCAAAAGTGTTTTTCTTTCAGAAATTCGACGGTTGGTGATGGATGATTTTGCGATGATGATGACGATTTTGGAATTGACGCCGGATCCTGAGGTGTTTGTTGGCCGATGATGGAAGGAACTGAGGCTTTGAGCTTTGCTTTGTCCGCCGGTGGATTGCGGCAGCTCGCGGTGGCTTGTGATGGTCACGTGATGGTAGAGAGTCCTCCGAGGGATTCACGACCACCATTGATTTAAGCGACGATGATGAAGAACCTGTTTCTTCTGAGTCCTCTTTGATTTTGTCGGCTTCTCTGAACTCTTCGGATGTTCTCGCTGGTGATGATTTTTATTCTTCTTTTTCTAATGATCTCTTGATGAACGCTCCCCTTCTGATGATTCTTTATGAAATTCTTATATTATTCTTCTTTCTGAGATTTGGGCCTGGATTTTGTTAATTTGTTGCGATAATTTTTGCAATTTTTATGGTTCATTTGCTGATTTTTCTCAGGAGCTGCAGCTGTTGTGTTGCAAATTTCCACGGTTCATTTGTTGTGACTTGTTAGGAAAAGTTGTTTGTGGCGAAATCCATGGCTGAAATTTTGGCTTGATTGTTGGCTTTTGGAACCTGTTTGTTGCGCTGGGTTTTTTGGATTTTGGTTTGATCCGTTGGGGTTCTGAATTTTTGAGAAATGTTGTTAAGGCCCTGTTTGGCAAAACCATTTTTTAGAAATAAGTGCTTTTTCCAAAAGCACTTATTTTCAGAATCACTTTTCTAAACAAAATCATTTCTCTCTCTCTCTCTCTCTCTCTCTCTCTCTCTCTCTCTCCTGCCTACAATTTAAACCTGATATTGCCAGATCCGGGCCGGAGTTGAGGAAATAAGTCGGGAGCTGGGTTTGACTTTGTCGTTGCCCTCCCGGCATACCCGATGATGAATCTTTACTGAGGGTATCAGAGCCGGAAAAAATCCATTTTTCTAACCAATTAAAATTGTTTGCTTTGTTGGGGATTTTTCTTTGCAGGTTTAAAAGTCGAGATCGAAGAATCGGAAGCGTAAGACTTTTTAGGAAAATTTTAGGAATTTAGAAATTTATTTTTGTAATTACTATTTCTTTTGTAATATTGTAATAAAACAAATAACTAAAATGAATAAGAAATCCAATTATTTCCTCAATTGCCTTTTACAATTTCTGATTTCAATTCCCGATTAAAATGTCCGAATAAACTTAAACGAATAACATCATCTAAATAAATCCAACTTGTTCGATTAAATCCAAATGGCTAAACTCTTCATCCAAATAAAATCAAATTGATTATTTTCTTGCAATTACCTTCCTGATTAAATTCTTCGAAGCAATCCTTCCGATTAAACTCAAATGAATAAACTCAACCGACTAAATTTATTAGATTAAATTCCAACAAATAAGTCATCCGATCAAACTCAACCCAACTAAATCCAATTAATTTCAAATATCTGATTAAACTTAAACGAATAAATTCTGTTAATTAAAATTTATCCGACTAAATTTATTGGACTAATTCACCTGACACTCCACTAGATTTAGCTCAAACAAATAAATCCAAATAAACTGAATTAACCTGATTAAATTCCTCTAACGAGATTTATTCGATTAAATTGGGACATGCGGCCATGAACAGATAACCAGAGAAAATTCAATTAACAGCAGAACTAACTATCTTTTGTATTGAAAATTCAAAACGCATCTTGACTCCTTTAACTCGGCCACCTGAATCAGCTCGACTACCCGTCCTAGTCAAAACAACAAGCTTCTCATTATAAATTCTAACACGAAATGAAATTCCACTGTTTCCTTCCAAAATCGACCGATGACCAGCAGAAAGCAGAAAAACATGCGTCTGTTATAATAAATTCCGCAAAGCCAAATCTCACACCGTTTTAACTTGAATCCACTGATACCTCGACGTATTCAACCCCATATAGTTTTGGAATCAAAGAGTATTTCTGAAATCTGTCTGACGACTGAAATTCATCCCTTGAATAGAATGCGCTGTATTGCTAGAAATCTGACGTCAAAACTGCCGTAAAATTCAATTCATCCTCAAATAAATCATAGGACTCAGAGATGGAAACCCAAATCGCTTGAGGAATTCCTAAAGACGACTCAGTTTCATAAATTGTCAGTAAACCATGAATTAATGACCATTTTGCCCTTCATCAATTAAAATGCGCACAGTGTGATTTTTCTTGCAAAACCAACGGACTGAGCAAACTGGTTAGCGGTTAGTTATAATGCAATGCAAAATGAGATGGAATGCGAAATGAAACGACTAATCTAAGGGTAAAATTTGGGGTATTACAGTTGCCCCTATTTAAATAGCTCCACCAGGTGATTTGAGCGACGAAGGCTCGAGAAATCATGGTGAAAGGGATTTAAATACAGATAACCAAAATTTTTGCCCTTAGATGCAGTGATATGCAATGCTATGGACAAAACAAAATGAATTGTAATGGTGACAATGCCATGCGTATGCTGGAAACAATAGATGCAAGGATGCAAACGACACGATGGCACAAGGGACAGACGCGACGAACGAACCACACACTAGGGAAGATAACACGCTGGGGAAACAACACGACACTGGAGAATTCTAAAGTGATGGCCAACTGGTGCGAGCGCGACCAATTTTCACTTTAGAAGGAAATGGTAAGAACGGGATCCTCAATGGAGATGGCACCGGCGAGACGGCCTCCACTAGGGAATATCCCAGAGTAAATGTTCAACAGGTTCAGGTATAACCGGCAGATACTCTAGGATAAAAAGTAAAAATGGATCCGCACGGCTGTAGGATTAAGTAAACAGAATGCTGGAGCATTGAGCAAAGAATAACATCCGAGCTTCTGGAAACTTTCCTCGTGACGGGATCGAACGGAATCTTTGGGAGTCTGTAGAAAATATACAGGGTAAAATCGGCTGTATGCCAAAATAAATGGACTTTAATGGGACATGCCCTGATAAGCTTCTCGGAAGAGAACTGCCACTTATCGCTGTGGGACTTACATGCCAAAATGGATAAGCTCTCGAATAAAGAGACTGTTGCTTATCTGGGGATTATAGATGAAGGATTGAGTGATAAGATCCACTTGAGGGACTGTCGCTTATCTGGTAATAATAAGCTTCCATGATCAAAATATGATTCAGCTTCTTCTTTTACTAAAGGGTAAAATAAACTTCTTCACGTTTCAGGTCTGTGCTCCCCTGAATATGATTCAGTTCCTTCTTTTACTAAAGGGTAAAATAAACTTCTTCATACTTCAAGGTTTGTGCCCTGAATATGATTCTATTTCTTCTTTTACTAAAGGGTAAAATAAACTTCTTCATACTTCAAGGTCGGTGCCCTGAGCATGATTCAGTTTAAACCTTGTTGCACCCCAAAATTTGCCCAACTTTTCTTTACCTAGCTTATGTTTCATTTCATTCACATTAGCATTATCATTTGCATTTCATTGACATGTATGCAGGAGATCAAGAGGTATGATTATCAATTAAGAGCTACACAAGACTATGAAGCTAGCTAAGAATGTTACTCAAGTGTTCAAGGGTAGATATCCTTGTCAGAGAAGTTAAAAGAGCCTCAAAGAGAGTGGTTGAAACCAAGAGTGTGTGTCTCCTAACTTGAGAATTGTGGAAGGCCATCAGATGATTCTGAAGCCATGAAGTTGGACTTGAGGTCTTGAGAGAGCTCATGAAAAATGTTGAAGTTCATGTGGGAGCTCAGACAAGTCCTTATGCAAGACTAAGAAGCCTCAGCCATGATTGGTGCAGCTAGGGTTTGACTGGGTCAACCCTAAGTCAACTGAGGATTTGAAGAAGGTTGAGACTTAATTCAAGATCCATGTGACCATGGATATATACATTGAGATGTTCTAAGGATGATTCCAAGGTTAACTCATCATGATTGAAGAGTTTGAGAAGTTTCAGGCTAGGGTTTCTAAGGCTTGACAATGTAAAATCCCCTAGCTTGACCCCTGACTTCAAGACTATTTAACTCAAGATAGGATGTTCATCTCATCTTGAACCCAACATGATTGTTGTAGGGCATGATCTTAGATTTAATTTGAGCACTAGAAGTCCTTGATAGGGTTTATAGAACTCAATTTATGAGCCAGACAAGTTACAGGTCATCTGAGACATGTGAATTTTGAGCTTGAAAGTTACCCAACTTGCATGAGACTTTTGCCCTAGAAGGATGATTCCTATGAACTTTTGGTCAACATGAATTTTTTTCCTTATTCTCTTAGCTTTCTAAAGAGTACTAGAAGTCCATGATTGGTTTGTAGAACTCAAGTTAGGGCTTTGACAAGTCAAGGGTATTTTGGGTATTTGGACATTACAGATCATTTTGAATTATAAGTCAATTTCACTATCTTGCAAGCTTCAAGTGGAGTTTTGTTCAACATGAAAGTTGCTCAAAATGATTTTTTTAGCTTATCCAAGTATTAAGAGTCCATTGATATGGATTAAAACAAGCATTGGTTGAAGAAATTTCACAAAAAGACCATTTTAATGAATTAAAATGGAAAAATTCAAAATAATTGGTAATGGAATGTTTTCAAGCCAAATTTGTGCTCATTTTGATTGGAAAATAAGTTCTAAACACTTTGGCAACATTACATTTTTGAATTGAGGTATATAACATGGTCATTTGGAGGTTTACTTCATGATGAAGTAACATATCAAATACACCCCTTTGGTTGAAATCAAGGAAGGAAAACCATCCAATTACACTCCATGACTGTCAAACAAGAGAATTGAAGTGAATTGAGAGCCAGAACAGGGCAAAATCGTGGGCCCTATGATTGGAATTTTGAGAAAAAAGTGAAAATGAGAAATCACAAATTGGGCTTTGATTGGGCCTCCAAAGATGTTAAACAAGATATAAATTGATGTTAGATCATTCCCAGAAGCTTCTAGTGGCAAATTCTGTTAAGAATCAGTTGGAGCAAGTGTGTGAAGGAGCTTGAAAATTGGTTTTCGAATTTTGAGATTCAGAGAATTTCAGAAAGAATTGGACTTCAAGAATTGTTTATCATCATCCATTGAAGGGATCTGCACCTTTTGGAAGCACGTGGAGCTTTAGAAGTCACCAGATTCGAAGCTTTGTGTCAGGTTCTTCATCTCAAATTTTCTCTTAAGTTCTGTGCATTTAAGACCTTAGTTACATGTGGTTAAGTTAGAATTGAGACATAGATGGATTCTATATAGTTTTTATGGTGAATCGTAAGAGTTTGCATTATGGTGATCCAAGTTATTGTTCATGTATCTCCCTTAATATTGGTTTAAAAAGAAAATTGAAGTATGGATTAGTGATCTAGGGAGAGAGGCGAGTAGAATGATATAAAGAATTGCAATTTTCATCAAGGTTGGGTGTATGGTATTTTTCCCGTCTCGAGGTAGGGGATGACCGGCGCTAGGCCGGCCACCGTGTGAATTTGCAGAGCCGCCGTATGTTATTTCCCTCTGTTTTGGGGTTTAAAAACTCAGGTTATATTGTAACCATTGGATCTTGCTAGAGAGTTGAATTTGTAAGCTAATCAGAGGATCAAAGCATGGCCATGTGTGACTTCCTTTCCCTTTAATGAAACGCAGAGTTTCATGAGTTGAAACTCTGGGCCTTGCATCCTTGTTGCTACCCACACCCCTCGTTGATGAGGCCCAACCTAATAACACATGAAAACCCTGCTTATTGCACCCCCCTGGCGTTGTTTCAATTAGGAGAATGTGAAGCAGAATTGATATTCAGTTGGGCCCTTTCCCCAACGCTATCTGCACCCCTGCACAGGGCCCATTAACCAAATAACTCATGAAAACCCTGCTAGTTACACCTCCCTCCATTATTTCTTTTTCTTTATTTTTTTGTTTTAATGCTTGATAGTTTTAATTCATAAAAAATTAGTAAATTTTGTTGATAAATCATGAGAATATTTGTGGATATAGTTTGGAATATCTAGAATATTTCCATGCTTTTTATTTTAATTTTCCATTTCTTTTGCAATTAATTTCATATTTTCAATTGTAGTATGTTTTTAATAATGGAATGATTGTATGCTGAGCTTGTGGATTTTATTTCTCATTCATGGTGTGGAATTAAGACTTGAAATTTTGTGTGCTGGTTATATACATGTTGATGATGTTATGTGATTTTTGTTATATTTTTTAGATGATTTTAAATAGGGTTTTAGGGTAATTGTTTAGGAGTGTTCTTTGTTGAATCCCTTTAGTGTACCCTTGAGGTTTTAGGTTTAATTTGAGCCTTTTGATTTAGGTTTAACCCCTGTTGTTTGTACCATAGCATGTTGATACATGTAGGATAGTGTAGTATTTTCCTTAGATTTTTTAGAAGTGATTTTCCATTATTCCCTTATTTTACAAGTTAATGTTGTTAGGTGACCTTAATCTTAGCTTAGCTTGTAGTTTAGCATTAAAGATGAATCTTTAGACAACTCTAGGCTTTGAATTACTCCTTGATAGGATTAAGACTAGGTTGATACTTAGTTAGAGTTTAGAATAGGCCTTGATAGAGCTTTAATCCCTTTTTATTTTAGGTGATCCTTAACTAATCTCTAGGGTTTCAACTTAAGAGTGTTAGGAAGATCAATCTCCCATGAATGGTTCAACATCATGGTGGATGCCTTTGGCATACATCATGCTTCCCTTCATCTCAATCTCCCATGAATGGTAGAGTGCCATGGTGGATGCCTTTGGCATACACCATGCTTCCCTTCATCTCAATCTCCCATGAATGGTTGAACATCATGGTGGATACCTTTGGTATACACCATGTATCATCTCATTTCCTGATTATCCATGATTGGTTGAACATCATGGTGGATACCTTTGGTATACGCCATGCATCCCATCATCAATTTCTTCCTTTAGGATAAATGCTTGTATGATTACTTGTGGAATGAATCCATTATTTGTCATAAGTCCTTTTCCTCATTCATGATTGAGTGGTGTGTTGCATTAGGATAGTTCATTATTAGAATAGTTTAAGCATAGATGCATGACTGCATTAAGAGGTTGAGTGAGTCTCCCTCTGCTTGTTTGCCTTAAGGGTTGAGGTGATCCTCCCCTTGCTTGTGTGTTGTTTTTCTTTTTCTAATTGACATATTTGCATAATAGAGGTTGAGTGAGCTCCCTCTACTTGTCTGTTTTGTCTGTTTTTCTTTGCTTGATTGCTAAGAGGTTGAGTGAGTCTCCCTCTGCTTGTATTGCTGCATTGCATGTGCATCTTTACTGTTTATTGTTTACTGTTTAGCTGACGCTTTTTCCGTTTTTGTATACCATTGCCATGATCCCCTAGGAATCTCACTTCCTTTGATAAGGAAGTGATGATTAGAACTTTAGGTTGAAACCTATGCATGATAACATCTAGAAGTTCCCTGTTTCAAACCTCATCCATAGGATGAATCCTTGGCATGACAACATTAGGACTTGATAGTTTCCCTTTAGTTGTGTTCGTTCTCTCTTCTCATCTCAAAACAAATCAAAATACAGTAATAAAGGTTAACTGACGTCGTACGTTACGAGCCTTAAGCTACTTGAGAAAGGATTGTTAGAGGGTTTCCTTCTAATAATCTGGATGTTTAGTATGGTACCCTTTAGGTGACATGCGACACATTCACTCTCAGGTCATAGTCTCTAGTGCGATATTGGTTGCAAACATCCATAAAAAACAGTTCTTCCGTAAAAGACAGAAAACAAACTTCAAACCTTTTTGCCCCGTGGGCCCATAATTCAAAGGAAGCTTTTCTGAAGAAAAGAGTGTCGGTAACTCCCAGTTCCACCGTAAACGGTAACACCTAAGTCTCTAAGGGTCGAGCTGCGTACACCAAACTGCTGGAACTGTTTGTTAACCCTACTCGAAAAATAGATGAATCTGAATTCTCGTAATCCGTATCATCCCGAACTACGTAAGCTCTGATCTCTCATATCTGTTAAGAGTACGTAGGCACAATACTGACGTATTGGCGAGCCACCTTCCCCCTTACCCTGTAGTTAGGCGAACTACGTTGACTCTGATTTCTCATTCTCTGATGAGAATACGTAGGCATAGAGTGCGACGCTTTGCCGAGTCATTTTTCTTTTCTTTTCAGACTAGACCTCTAGCTAGATAAATTTAACAAACCCGTCAGATAAACACAACAAGCGTGGATCCCATTGAGTACTATGGACGTGAGGGGTGCTAATACCTTCCCCTTGCGTAACCGACTCCCGAATCCAGACAATGGTTGCGATGACCTTGTCTTATACCTTTTCGTCAGGTTTTTCCGATCGTTTCCTTTCCCGTTCCGAGGGATAAATAACGAAAGGTGGCGACTCTTCTGTTTTTCCGGTACCTTATTTTCGCGGTAGCGACAACTGACGACTCTGCTGGGGACCCAACATCCCCTATGCGAGTCAATCCTAGCGCTTGCGTGTTTACCTGTTGGGTTTGTGTTTATTTATCGCATTTTATTTCCCGCATTTTATTTTCAGTATGATATGATTATTTGTGCTGTTGTGGGAGGGGCATTCTGATGAGTGAGAAGCCAGACCCAGGCTTGAGTGTACTTAGCATTAGTTGTGGAAAGTAGTGGGCGCGTGCTTGCTTTGCAGGCACTAGCGTCTCACAAAATCCACGCTCAGACGAGGTTCTCCCGGTTGACTTCTTTTCCAATCCTTTGGGCTTGAGGGGTTGTTGGTTTGGAGGATTGTCGACTCTGGGGACCGATCACTTGTGATTCAGCCGAGTGAGGCCGCTTCAAGAGATGATGATACCACACCTTCTGGGTATCGTATCATCGTTCTTGAAAGTCTGTGACGCTGATGACCGCATAGGATGCCATACCTTGTCTGTGATTTAGGTCCATACCTATGAGCGGGGTCGGGTTATTGCAGGAAACTTTAACCATCAGACTACCTAGTTTTCTTGATAGTAAATCAGTGTTGTTGGGTTCAGAGGTTCTTATCATCAGAGATGTGGTTGTTCTTGACGGAGCATAATTATTGGTCCTCTTCAGGGTTTTGTTGTCCGAGCGGTGTTGTGGTTTTGTTGATATAGAACCTTGATCTCCTCAACAACACTCTTGATCTCCTGCTGCATGATTGCATCTTGCATTTTTGCATACTCATTTGCATCTCATTAACGTGTGTCTGTGTTGCAGGTACATTATCCCTCGGTTCCGGTTTTTTCTTGCCTGCTATTGTGCTATCATGGGTTCTCTGAGGAAGAATGTGGCCTACAAGCTCCCTACTCCAAATGTTGCTTTACTGTCCAGTTTGATTGCTTTGGCAGATGATACGGTGAGAGGAGAATTTAGAAAGTCTTATGGGAAGCTGCTCATTTTGGTCCGTAAACCTTCTGTGTATGAGTTGAATGGGTTGTATGCCTTGCTGGAGTTCTATGATCCTCCTTTGAGATGCTTCACTTTCCCGAACTTCATTCTTGCACCTACATTAGAGGAGTATGCTGAATTATTGGGTGTGCCTATTAAGAGTCAAATGCCATTTGTTCATATGGATGCTAAGCCTAATCTGGCTAATCCAGCTCTTTCTCTTCATCTGGATGCCTCTGAGTTGATCTTGTCTAGTTGGAATGGGGCTCCTGGATTTTCTCTGCAGTTCCTAGTTGGGAAAGCCCAACAGTGTGCCAAAGACGATTGTTGGATCGCATTCAATGCCATTCTTGCTCTCTACATATATGGCATCATTTTGTTTCCTAACATGCCTGATTTTGTAGACTTGGATGCCTTTCATATCTTTGCATCAGGGAATCCAGTTCCTACCTTGATTGGTGATGTGTATCATTCTGTCCATTACAAGAACGAGAATAGAAGGGGTAAGAATGTATCATGCTGTGTGCCCTTATTCTACAGATGGTTTGATAGTCACCTACCCAAGAAGGGTCACTTTGCTTCATCTGCAGCCACAACTGAGTGGTCCGAGCGATTGATGGGTTTATCAGCAGAGAGTGTTGTTTGGTTTGATAGAGGTATGTTAGGTACTGAAGTCACATTCAGCTGCAGTGGGTTTCCGAATGTGCCTTTGATCGGAAGAAATGGTTGTATCAACTATAATCCATCTCTACTTGTCAGACAGTTTGCTTATGCTTTGAGAGTTCCACCAAAGGATGAAGAGGTGCAGGAATCTCTGTACCTCACCGGTCTTCTAGAGGGGGATATGTTATCTAAGCTTCAGCATGCCTGGAATGATATTAGTAGACGAGGGAAATCATTGTTCGGCAAGAGCAACAACCAAGCCTACGCTCCGTATGTGACCTGGCTCAAGACCAAAGCATAGACCATAGGGATGCCATTTCCTCCTGCCAAGCCAGAAAGCCCTCCAGTGATTGAAGAGCCCACTACCGTGTCTATTCAACAATATAATCAGGTGTTAGCTGAGAGAGAAGAGATGAAAAAGTCCAACGAAGAGTTGGAGAAAGAGTTAGCACAACTTAGAAGCGAGAGGAATGAAGTCGTCCACTCCTTCAAGAAGCAGACAGAGTTGGTGAACAGGTTGGGCACGGACTTGACTAAGCAGATAGCTGATCATGAATGCTTGGGTCTGGACTTCAAATCTATCAATGATGTGCTGGCCACCAAGAAGCAGAATTTGGATGAAGCATACCGGAGAATCTCCAAGTTCAACCAGCAGTGGAATGCCACTATGACCAGCAACAGAGAGCGGGAGGATAAACTGAAACAGCAGATCTCCAAATTGAAAGCTTAGGTGAAGGCTAGTGAGAAGAGGTTTGATGAGGAAAGTGCTCGCAGATATGCCGCTGAAGACCTGCTAAACAAGGCTCTCGCTAACCTGAAGGATCGCAAGCAGAAGTTCGAATCCAAGAAACGGAGGTTAGAAGATTGTTTCGGCGAAGGAGCGTGGGAAGACTCCGTTGAAAGTCTTCAATACACTATTATGCAGAGGGAGTTAGTCGTCGAGGGGTTGCTCACTCAGCCTGATCATCCAGAAACGAAGGGGTTGTTAGAAGAGTTTCGCGCCAGTGGCCGTGCTTGACTATATTTGTAATCCTTTGTTTTTGATCATTGTTGTATGCTGACCATCACCAGGCTTGTTGGTCGAGGTCATGTTGTTGATTCTGCTTGGACTCAGTGACATTGTATGCTACCTTGATGGGCTTTATATATATATATATGAGATGTTATTTCCACGACTGGACCCAGACTTCTTATTATCAGCACTGGCACTCTGGCACTAGAATCAGGGGCGATATTTCCCTAAGGCACAGACACACGTTTGCATTTGCATGAATCATTTGCATAACAGGCGCCTTGCCGTTTTTCTAACCCTTTGTGTATGCAGCTTGTTTCAGGATTGACCGAAGACCGATCCACTGATACTCGACCAGAGCGAATCAAGCTAGAGCAATGGAAAAAGTGCAGACAGACATCCAGGAACTCAGAGAGAGGATGGACCGCTTCATGGAGCTCATGCAAGTGGTCGCTAACGGCCAAGACCAGCTCAGAACCTTGGTCCAGCCCCTAATCTTAAGGGTTGACAACAACGATGTGCTTCATGGTGGGAGCACTCCAATCCCTCCACTTGTTGAGACCCCTCAGGGTAGCATCCCTGTGATTGGAGGGAATGGAAGTGGTAACGGCAATGTGGTCACCAACATCAGGCTCAATGGAAATACGACTGGCGTCGGTAACGGTAACTTTGTAGCCAATGGCAATGCTGGATTAGGCCATGGCAACACTGGAGGAACTGGCAATACAGGGAATGTTGGTGCTGGGAATCTGTATGGTATTGAGAATGCTGGGTTTGCTGCTGGTAATGGAAATCAGCCATGGCTAGAGGATCGCCAAGAAGACTTGTTCTCACAGAAGGGAGCTGAGGGCAAATTGAATGTTGAAGCCCGTCTGAGGTTTAAAGCGCTCGAGGATAAAATGAAGATTTTTGAGAACTTGAATACTTTGGGGGTTGACATGACTAAACTGGGATTGATTTCTGACTTCAAGGTTCCTCCCAAATTTAAGGTACCCGGCTTTGAGAAATACAAGGGCACCACTTGCCCTCGAGTCCATCTAAGGTCATACTACCGAAAGATGTCCGCTCACTCGGAAGATGAGAAGTTGATGATGCACTTCTTCCAGGACAGCCTGTCCGGCCCATCCTTGGAATGGTATATGGGTTTGGAACCCACCAGTGTACGCACATGGAAAGAACTTGCTAAGGCCTTTGCACATCATTATCAGTATAACAGTGACTTGGCTCCTAACCGGGTTCAACTGCAAAACTTGTCTCAGAAGAACAATGAGGGGTTCAAAGAATACGCCCAGAGGTGGCGTGAACTAGCAGCTAGAGTTCATCCGCCGATGGTTGAACGAGATCTTGTTGAGATGTTTGTAGCCACTCTTCCGGGGGTCTATTACGAGAAACTGGTCAGTGGTATGTCAGGGAGTTTCTCCGATCTCATCATTACTGGCGAGCATGTTGAAAATGGGATCAAGCTGGGAAAAATTAAGGGTATTGATCTATCCTCAGCTGGAGGAGGAAAGAAACCGTACAGTAGCAAAAGGCGTGAAGGAGAGACGAACGCAGTGTCTAACGCTCGGAGGAAAGGTAAGAGCTGGCGCCAGCAGGCTGCTAGCATAACCATCCCTGCTGTCCAGCAACCTCAGCAGCAGCAGCAGCAAAATCAGCAAGCGTACAGAAGGTACCGAAACAAAGCACCTCTGGCAAACCGTCATCTTGAGACACCGCCTATGTCATATGCACAGATATTACAAACTCTGCTTCAGCTGCAGCTAGTGCAGAAGAGAACCCTGGCTCCCTTGACAAGGACACCTCCACAGGGCTATGATGCGAATGCAAGATGTGATTTTCACTCGGGGGAACCTGGCCACACGATAGAAAACTATAAGGCATTCAAGCACAAGGTGCAAGATATGGTCGACGCTAAAATCATCAATTTTTCTGATAATGTGTTGAACGTCACAAAGAACCCTATGCTGAACCATGGGGGAGATGGGGCGAATGCCATTAGTGAAGAAGAAGACTCAGATTTGCTGACTGATGTCAAGGATCTGAAGACACCGCTTAGCTTCGTTAAGCCAAGCTGATGAAGAGAGGCATCTTTCCGGGTTGTGGAGAACTGTGTATGGATTGTGCGATTCATTCAGACGGTTGTGAGAAGCTGATAATGGGGATTCAGAGTCTGATGACTGAAGGAATATTGCAGTTTATTCGGAGGGATGAACAAAGATCTGGAGAGGTAATGCTGAAACAGGATGATGAAGTTGCCACTATCACCATCCTCGCAAGACAATAACCATTTATGCGTCTAGGCCACCCATGATTACCATCACAAAGGTCGGGCCTATCCCATTTGAAAGCACCAACGTCGTCCCATGGCACTATGGGGCAGATGTCTACTGTAACGGATAAAAATTGGAATTGGAGCCATCTGGGCAGTCTGTGGATAACCTAGTGGGAACCGGCGGGATAACACGTAGCAGAAGAGTATTTGCTCCACTTGAGGTTGTGGCTGAAAAACTGACAAAGCTGAGAAAGCTGATAAAGGAAAGAGTAAGGTCGTTGAGGAAACCCCTCGTGGGGTAGAGAAGGACTTACTTGTAAAGGACTCTGAAGAGTTCATGAGGTTGATCAAGAAGAGTGATTATAAGATCGTTGATCATCTTTATCAAACACCGTCGAAAATCTCTATTCTGAATTTGTTGTTGTGTTCTAAGGCACATCGCAAGGCGCTGCTAAAGGTCCTGAATGCCGCGTATGTACCGCAGGAGATCTCGGTCAACCAGCTGGAGGGGGTAGTGGCCCATGTGAACGCTGGGAACAGGTTAGGGTTCACTGACCTGGAGCTGACACTGAAGGGAAGAAACCACAACAGCGCCCAGCATATCTCGATAGAGTGTAGGGGAACAGTTATGTCCCATGTGTTGGTGGATACCAGATCATCCCTCAATGTTCTCCCGAAGAAAGCTCTGATGAAGCTGGATACGAGAGGATTGATTTGCACACCCAGTGATCTGGTTGTGAAAGCTTTCGACGGAACCAAGCGTCATGTCTTTGGAGAGGTAACTTTACCAATCCAAGTTGGGCCGGAAACTTTCGACACAGTCTTCTACATCATGGACATCATGCCAGCCTATAGCTGTCTGTTAGGCTGACCATGGATCCATTCAGCTGGTGCAGTGACCTCCACATTGCACCAGAAGCTGAAGTATGCTGTGGGGGGCAGCATTGTAACTGTCTGTGGCGAGGAAGACATAGTGGTGAGCCATTTATTGTCTTTCAAATATGTTGAGGTGGATGGCGAGATCCACGAAACCTTGTTCCAGGCATTCGAAGCTGTTAAGGTCAAAGATGTGACTCCAGTGATGATTGAGAAACCGGAGATGACTCTCTCTTCCTTCAAGGAAGCTCGGGCTGTTGTTCAAGCTGGCTCTGCCCCAGGCTCTGGGCAAGTTCTAGAAATACCTAACAAGCAGGACAAGTTTGGGTTAGGGTAATCTCCGGCTGCTGATGCTTCCTCCTCTCACAGTGCACCGCGCGTCATAGGGTCGATCCAGTTTACAAGTGGTGGGGTGATATTCGAGAATGTCAACGCAGTGTCTGAAGATGGAGAAGACAGCGATTGCGACCTGGATTCCTGGATTCAGCCAAGCAAACCAGGCCAGAGCCTCAATAACTGGTCCATCAGGGATATCATCCAAGTGACAGGAAAAGAGTAATGATTTACTTTCTCCAATTATTGTACAACCTATGTCCTACCCGGGGCATAGTGGTTTTATTGTCAGGCCCTTGTTTGGTTATGTACATACAATTTATCAATAAATCAAAGGGCGTTTTTCTTTGCATTCAAATGTTGTGATCTCTGTTATTCCTGTTTTATATTTGTTTTGAAAAACAATAAAATGGCAATATGGTTTGTGCTAACCTGCATATCGTTGTTTTAAGCTCAACCCTTGTTATTGCAGCATTCACATCACAGATGACATCGACTCGGGACCTTCTACGACTTCGACTTCGATTGCCCGATCTATCAAGTCGAAGAAGAGATTGATGAAGACGAAGACCTTCCCGAAGAGTTGGCCCGTTTGTTGAAACAAGAAGAGAAAGTCATTCTGCCTCACGAGGAAGAGATTGAGATTGTGAATCTGGGTTCTGAGGAACTTTTCAGGAATGTCAGGATAGGGGCCACATTGCAGAGTGATGTCAAGAAGAGATTGGTCGAGATGCTTCGAGAGTATAGTGACATCTTTGCTTGGTCATACGAAGATATGCCCGGACTTGATACTGATATCGTGGTCCATCACCTACCACTGCGAGAAGATTGTCCTCCCGTTAAGCAAAGCTTAGAAGGACACGACCAGATATGGCCGTTAAGATCAAAGAAGAAGTGCAAAAGCAGCTGGATGCTTTCTTCTTAGCGGTCCACTACTTACCTCCGTGGGTCGCCAACATAGTACCTGTACCGAAGAAGGACGATAAGGTGCGAATTGTGCGTTGATTATTGGGAACTGAATAGGGCGAGCCAAAAGACGATTTCCCGCTCCCTCATATTGATGTGTTGGTCGACAATACAACTCAGTTCTCCGTGTTTTCGTTCATGGATGGCTTCTCCGGCTATAACCAGATCAAGATGGCGCCGGAGGACATGGAGAAAACTACATTTATTACACCTTGGGCAACGTTTTTTTGCTACAAGGTAATGCCTTTCGGTCTGAAGAACGCAGGGACCACTTACCAACGAGCAATGGTCACTTTGTTTCATGACATGATTCACCATGAGGTTGAAGTCTATGTTGATGACATGATTGCGAAGTCCCAAACGGAGGAGGGACATTTGGTCAATTTACTGAAGCTTTTTGAGAGACTTAGGAAGTTCAGGTTGAGTCTGAATCCTAACAAGTGTACTTTCGGAGTACGGTCTGGAAAACTACTAGGTTTATTATGAGTGAAAAGGCATTGAGGTTGATCTTGCGAAGATAAAAGCGATACAAGAGATGCCTGCGCCAAAAACTGAAAAAGAAGTTCGTGGGTTCCTGGGTAGAATAAACTACATTGCAAGGTTTATATCTCAGCTCACGGCCACGTGTGAACCGATGTTCAAGCTACTGAAAAAAGATCAGGCGATTATCTGGAACGAGGATTGCCAGAAGGCATTCGATAAGATAAAATAGTATCTGCAAGAACCTCCAATCTTGATACCCCCAGTGGCCGGAAGACCCTTATCATGTACTTGACAGTTCTTGAGAATAGTATGGGTGTATTCTCGGTCCAGCACGACGAGACTGGAAGAAAGGAGCATGCCATTTATTACTTGAGTAAAAAGTTCACAGATTGTGAATCCCGTTATTCAATGCTGGAGAAAACGTGTTACGCACTCGTGTGGGATGCCAAATGTTTACGACAGTATATGCTCAATCACACAACCATGCTAATTTCAAAGATGGATCCGATCAAGTACGTCTTCGAGAAGCAAGCGCTTTCGGGCCGAATTGCCAGATGGCAAATGGTGTTGACAGAATATGATAGTACGTTTCCTAGAAGGCCAACAAGGGAAGAGTATTGTCTGAATACCTTGCAAACAGCCGATCAAAGATTATCAGCCGATGAAATTTGAATTCCCTGATGAGGATATCATGTTTCTCAAGGTGAAAGATTGTGATGAACCATTGCCCGACGAGGGGCCAGACAGGAAGTCCAATGGAAATTGATATTTGACGGGGCGGTTAATTCGTACGGAAGTGGTATTGGGGCAATCATTACGACTCCCCATGGATCCCACATCCCATTCACTGCTAGATTGACGTTTCCAGTCACCAATAATGAAACAGAATACGAAGCATGCATCATGGGTTTGGAAGAAGCGATTGATTTGAGAATCAAAAACCTTGGATGTATATGGTGACTTAGCACTTGTCGTTAACCAAATTAAGAGGAGTGGGAAACTCGTCAATCAAATTTGGTGTCGTACATGAATACGCCAGAAGGCTGCTTCCGTTCTTTGACCGAGTGGAACTCCATCATGTGCCCAGAGCTGAAAATCAGATGGCTGATGCCTTAGCCACGTTGGCTTCGATGTATAAAGTCAATTTTTGGAATGAAGCTCCAAGAATTGTCCTTTCTCGTCTTGATAGACATGCATTCGTTTTTGCAATCGAGGAAGCCTCCGATGGCAAGCCATGGTTCCATGATATCCAGACCTTCCTTATGACTAAGGAGTATCCTGCGGGAGCGTCAACCCAGGATAAGAAGACTCTGAGGAGGCTGTCTAGAAATTTCTATCTCAATCCTGATGGAGTTCTGTATAGGAGAAACCACGATCTCGTGCTACTCAGATGTGTAGATGAGAAAGAAGCGAGTATGCTCATGGAAGAAGTCCATGAAGGCACATTTGGTACGCACGCCGGCGGGCATGCTATGACGAGAAAGATCCTGAGAGCAGGATATTACTGGCTGACGATGGAGTCAGATTGCTTTAAATTCGCGAAGAGATGTCCATAAATGCCAGATTTATGCTGATAAAATGCATGTGCCTCCGTGCCCGTTGATGTCATGTCCTCCCCGTGGCCGTTATCCATGTGGGGCATCAACATGATAGGCAAGACCGAGCCCACTGCATCTAACGGTCACCGCTTCATTTTGGTAGCCATCGACTACTTCACCATGTGGGTGGAGGCAGCCTCGTATGCTAACGTGACCACCAGGTGGTGGCTAGATTCATAAAGAAGGACATCATCTATCGATACGGAATTCCCGAGCGGATCATTATTGATAATGGTCGAAATCTGAATAATAATATGATGAAGGAGTTATGCCAGAGCTTCAAGATTGAACATCACAACTCATCACCTTACAGGCCGAAGATGAATGGTGCGGCTGAAGCGGCCAATAAAAACATTAAGAAGATAGTACAGAAGATGGTTGTGACCTACAAAGATTGGCATGAGATGTTGCCATTTGCATTGCACGATTATCGTACGACGGTACGCACATCCACCGGGGCAACTCCTTTCTCACTAGTGTACGGTATGGAAGTTGTCTACCGTTGGAAGTTGAGATTCCTTTTTACGAGTTTTGGTTGACGTGAAACTCGATGAGGCAGAATGGATTAAGAACCGACTAAACTAACTCAGCATGATGGATGAGAAGAGATTAGCATCGATTGTATATGGTCGTCTGTACAGAGCCGAATGAAGAAAGCTTATGATAAGAAGGTGCGTCCTAGAAGCTTTCGGACGGGTGATCTCGTCCTGAAGAAGATTCTTCCGCCACACTCCGATCATAGGGGCAAGTGGACTCCTAATTACGAAGGTCCGTACGTCGTCAGCAAGGTCTTCTCGGGAGGAGCCTTGTTGTTATCCACGATGGATGACGAAGATTTGCATCCCCTGTGAACGCGGACGCAGTTAAAAGATACTTTGCTTAAAAAATGACCCGCTGGAAAGAAAAAAGAATATCTAGGCAAAAATGGGGCATCTCGGCGAACCATAAAAAAGGAAAAGGTTCGGGCAAAAATTAGGGATATAAATGAAAAATGTACACCTGCAAAGTCGAAAACCTGGAAGGGCGACTTTGGAAAAAAAGGGTATCCCGGTGATAGAAAACCCGAAAGGGCGGTTCAGGCAAAAGTTAGGGATTTGAAAAGCAAATGACTGCGTTCCGCGTGTGGACTTTCATTGTTTAGTGGTTTGGAAGACCTGAGGGCCGTTTATCTGAATCAATCTCTTCTGAAGCTGAAGCGTCGGAGAAGTATCGAAGTCGAGTGGGTCATAGAGGGATCAACTCATGGTGTTCGTCTACGCCACATTGCCGACATTTGTATATACTGATGTATATTTATGTTATTATGCTTGCGCAGCTTCCTCATTTCAGGAGCTTGCCTCTGTGTAAAACATTTTTGCCCACTCAGGGGTTCGCTATCAATAAAACGTATACTATTCAGCAATTATGTTTGTTTGTTTAGCTTTTATCTGTTTTGTTTACGAAAAAGAACACCCGATGTTTTTGATAAAATGCGCATACATAAACTTGCTGGCCTAGGCCGATAATTGTTAGAACATTGAATTACCTGAACATTGTCACAGGATGATAACCTCGATAGGTCCCTTTGAGAAGGGTATCTTGTTTGTTTGTTCGTGTTGTTACAGGTTTGACATTCTAGGCAGCACGCCAAAAGTTTTCTAAGTAGGATGATTCCTTTTCCCCAGCGAGTTAGTAGTGTCTCCCGACATAGTCTGAATATGGTACTGTGAGTATTGATATGTCTTCCCAAGCAGAGATAGATTCTCCCCAACTAGATGCATCCTGAGTAAGGATCATCATCTCCCCAGCTGAGTCATGCGCTGAAGCGTATGTTCATCCCCAGCACTAAGTCAATGTGTCGTTTTCTCATGAAAGGACTATTCGCAAGTGTGCAGCTTCCGATAGTTCCAGGCTAAAGTCTCTAGTGGAATTGAAATTCCCACAAAGTTATACTCCCCCCGGCAGGTAGGATTTATTCCAGCATCTGGTTACCTCCGCAGCCGAGTTTGCAATTCCCGAAGAGAGCCGAGTCCTTGGAAAGCGTTCAGGCCATGATTGTTTTCCCCAGTAGAGTGCTGAATAATTGATACTCTATTTCCCCAACGGAGTCAGTGTCTCCAGGAAGATTCGAGTGGTGAAGCTGCGCAGTTTATTTCTGTGATTGACATCGTTTTCCTCAGCAGTTGTGGTCGTTATACCCAGTTGAGCGGGTTCAGGTTCTCGTAGAACTTTGTTCCCCTGCATCAGTCGCATGGAGTTCGTTTCCCCAGGTTTAGTCCAATTGATATTGGTGTGACTTCTCTCGACGGTAGGATGATTCCTTCTCTCCACCAGAGTGGTTCCTTCTCCTTGACAGGAGGATTTTTCCCTTCAGCATTATTTTGCTGATGGGGTCATAGCATTTTGCATGATTGCATGGCATTTACCCTAAACGCGTAGCATTTCCACCATGTGGAGCATTACGCCATTGTCAAACATATGCATACAAAACATGAGCTAGGTCGTTAGCGTCCTTGTTTGCAGGTGTTCCTCCACAGAATGGTTTTCTCAAGAGGATTCTTGAATTCTCCAGCAAATTTGTTTGCTTAAGATGATTCTAAAATCCCCAGTGAAGTCGCAAGAGTTGGTTGCTCAAGTTGATGCTTAGATTCCCCGACAAAGTGTTTGCTCAGATGATTCCTGAAATCTCCAGCAGAGTTATCGGTTCAGTGGAGTCTTGAAGTCCCCGGTGGAGTTATTTGTCAAGATGATTCTTGAAGTCCTCAGCAGAGTTGATTCATCCGGACTGATTTCTGGAGCCCTGAGTAGAGTTACTTGATAGTTCTCTAGAATCCCGGTGGAGATGTGTCACCCCTAACGGGTACTAAACAGAGAAGTTGAAACTTCCTTGAAGACTTGATGATTGAAGTCTGGCTGACGCCCAAGAATTTCTTTGAATTCCCGGATGGCATGATTACAGAGATTGTCAAAAGTTCCTGATGACCTGATGAGTCCCGAGGAATTCTTCTGCTGCCGTGCCGCAGAATGTCTGATGGCAAATCAGCTATGTATCACCAGTTACCGTGTAACCAGTGAGTCCTTGATGACTTGAGGAAGAAGCTGTAGGGAAATCTGATGATCATCCTGACGGAGATTTGGGCCCGTTGTCGTGCACTGCCATTTCAGACTTCAAAGATTGTCCTACCAATCAGGGTATCGTTTACTTGCGTGGTTAGCAAATTTCCGGTTACCGTGTGACCGATTCCCCAACAGAGTTGTCGTGCAACTGTCATGCTTCGTTTTAAGATGTTCCTACCAATCAGAGTATCGTTTACCTATGCGTGGGGGCAGATCGCCAGTTACCATGTAACCGGCAGCCCCTTGATGATTTGAGGATGAAGATCTACATTGGAATTAGAGGATCATCCTGACGGAGATTCAGATCAGTATTTCTCCAGCTAGTTGTCGTGCAACTATCATTTCAGTTCCCGAAGTTTTTGTTCTCATCAGAGTACCGTGTACTTGTGCAGTTGGCAAATTTCTGGGTTTGTTGGTATTCAACCGTCTTTTACCCTGATTATTTTTTACCCTGATTATTTGAGAGCCGCTCGCTTCTCACCCAGTCAGGTCCAAGCTGTTTAAATATGGGCAACTGTTGCACCCCAAAATTTGCCCAACTTTTCTTTACCTAGCTTATGTTTCATTTCATTCACATTAGCATTACCATTTGCATTTCATTGACATGTATGCAGGAGATCAAGAGGTATGATTACCAATTAAGAGCTACACAAGACTATGAAGCTAGCTAAGAAGGTTATTCAAGTGTTTAAGGGTAGATATCCTTGTCAGAGAAGTTAAAAGAGCCTCAGAGAGAGTGGTTGAAACCAAGAGTGTGTGTCTCCTAATTTGAGAATTGTGGAAAGTCATCAGATGATTCTGAAGCCATGAAGTTGGACTTGAGGTCTTAAAAGAGCTCATGATAAATGTTTAAGTTCATGTGGGAGCTCAGACAAGTCCTTATGCAAGACTAAGAAGCCTCAGCCATGATTGGTGCAGCTAGGGTTTGACTAGGTCAACCCTAAGTCAACTTAGGATTTGAAGAAGGTTGAGACTTAATTCAAGAGCCATGTGACCATGGATATATACATTGAGATGTTCTAAGGATGATTCCGAGGTTAACTCATCATGATTGAAGAGTTTGAGAAGTTTCAGACTAGGGTTTCCAAGGCTTGACAATGTAAAATCCCCTAGCTTGACCCCTGACTTCAAGACTATTTAACTCAAGATAGTATGTTCATCTCATCTTGACCCCAACATGATTTTTGTAGGGCATGATCTTAGCTTTAATTTGAGTACTATAAGTCCTTGATAGGATTTATAAAACTCAAGTTATGAGCCAGACAAGTTACAGTTCATCTGAGACATGTGAATTTGGAGCTTGAAAGTTACCCAACTTGCATGAGACGTTTGCCCTAGAAGGATGATTCCTATGGACTTTTTGTCAACATGAATGTTGTTCCTTATTCTCTTAGCTTTCTAAAGAGTACTAGAAGTCCATGATTGGATTTGTAGAACTCAAGTTAGGGCTTTGACAAGTCAAGGGTATTTTGGGTATTTGGACATTACAGGTCATTTTGAATTATAAGTCAATTTCACTATCTTGCAAGCTTCAAGTGGAGTTTTTTTAAACATGAAAGTTGCTCAAAATGATGTTTTTAGCTTAGCCAAGTATCAAGAGTCCATTGATATGGATTAAAACAAGCATTGGTTGAAGAAATTTCACAAAAAAGACCATTTTAATGAATTAAAATGGAAAAATTCAAAATAATTGGTAATGGAATGTTTTTCAAGCCAAATTTGTGCTCATTTTGATTGGAAAATAAGTTCTAAACACTTTGGCATCATTAAATTTTTGAATTGAGGTATATAACATGGTCATTTGGAGGTTTACTTCATGATGAAGTAACATATCAAATACACCCCTTTGGTTGAAATCAAGGAAGGAAAACCATCCAATTACACTCCATGACTGTCAAACAAGAGAATTGAAGTGAATTGAGAGCCAAAACAGGGAAAAATCGTGGGCACCATGATTGGAATTTTGAGAAAAAAGTGAAAATGAGAAATCACAAATTGGGCTTTGATTGGGCCTCAAAAGGTGTTAAACAGAATATAAATTGATGTTAGATCATTCCCTGAAGCTTCTAGTGGCAAATTCTGTTAAGAATAAGTTGGAGCAAGTGTGTGAAGGAGGTTGAAAATTATTTTTCGAATTTTGAGATTGAGAGAGTTTCAGAAAGAATTGGACTTCAAGAATTGTTCATCATCATCCATTGAAGGGATCTGCACCTTTTGGAAGCACGCGGAGCTCTAGAAGTCACCAGATTCGAAGCTTTGTGTCAGGTTCTTCATCTCAAATTTTCTCTTAAGTTATGTGCATTTAAGACCTTAGTTACATGTGGTTAAGTTAGAATTGAGACATAGATGGATTCTGTATAGTTTTTATGGCAAATCGTGAGAGTTTGCATTATGGTGATCCAAGTTGTTGTTCATGTATCTCCCTTAATATTGGTTAAAAACGAAATTAAAGTATGGATTAGTGATCTAGGGAGAGAGGCGAGTAGAATGATATAAAGAATTACAATTTTCATCAAGGTTGGGTGTCTGGTATTTTTCCCGTCACGAGGTAGGGGATGACCGGCGCTAGGCCGGCCACCGTGTGAATTTGTAGAGCCGCCGTACGTTATTTCCCTCCGTTTTGGGGTTTAAAAACTCAGGTTATATCGTAACCATTGGATTCTTGCTAGAGAGTTGAATTTGTAAGCTAATCCGAGGATCAAAGTGTGGCCACGTGTGACTTCCTTTCCCTTTAATGAAACACAGAGTTTCATGAGTTGAAACTCTGGGCCTTGCATCCTGGTTGCTACCCACACCCCCTCGTTGATGAGGCCCAACCTAATAACACATGAAAACCCCTGCTTATTGCACCCCCCTGGCGTTGTTTCAATTAGGAGAATGTGAAGCTGAATTGATATTCAGTTGGGCCCTTTTCCCAGCGCTATCTGCACCCCTGCGCAGGGCCCATTAACCAAATAACTCATGAAAACCCTGCTAGTTACACCTCCCTCCATTATTTCTTTTATTTCCTTTTCTTTATTTTTTTTTGTTTTAAATGCTTGATAGTTTTAATTCATAAAAAAATTAGTAAATGTTGTTAATAAATCATGAGAAAATTTGTGGATATAGTTTGAAATGTCTAGAATATTTCCATGCTTTTTATTTTAATTTTCCATTTATTTTGCAATTAATTTCATATTTAAAATTTAGTATGTTTTTAATAATGGAATGATTGTATGCTGAGCTTGTGGATTTTATTTCTCATTCATGGTGTGGAATGAAGACTTGAAATTTTTGTGTGCTGGTTATATACATGTTGATGATGTTATGTGATTTTTGTTATAGTTTTTAGATGATTTTAAATAGGGTTTTAAGGTAATTGTTTAGGAGTGTTCTTTGTTGAATCCCTTTAGTGTACCCTTGAGGTTTTAGGTTTAATTTGAGCCTTTTGATTTAGGTTTAACCCCTGATTTTTGTACCATAGCATGTTGATACATGTAGGATAGTGTAGTATTTTCCTTAGATTTTTTAGAAGTTAATTTCCATTATTCCCTTATTTTACAAGTTAAAGTTGTTAGGTGACCTTAATCTTAGCTTAGCTTGTAGTTTAGCATTAAAGATGAATCTTTAGACAACTCTAGGCTTTGAATTACTCCTTGATAGGATTAAGACTAGGTTGATACTTAGTTAGAGTTTAGAATAGGCCTTGATAGAGCTTTAATCCCTTTTTAGTTTAGGTGATCCTTAACTAATCTCCAGGGTTTCAACTTAAGAGTGTTAGGAAGATCAATCTCCCATGAATGGTTGAACATCATGGTGGGTACTCTTTGGCATACACCATGCTTCCCTTCATCTCAATCTCCCCATGAATGGTAGAGTGCCATGGTGGATGCCTTTGGCATACACCATGCTTCCCTTCATCTCAATCTCCCATGAATGGTTGAACATCATGGTGGATACCTTTGGTATACACCATGTATCATCTCATTTCCTGATTATCCATGATTGGTTGAACATCATGGTGGATACCTTTGGTATACACCATGCATCCCATCATCAATTTCTTCCTTTAGGATAGATGCTTGTATGATTACTTGTGGAATGAATCCATTATTTGTCATAAGTCCTTTTCCTCATTCATGATTGAGTGGTGTGTTGCATTAGGATAGTTCATGATTAGAATAGTTTAAGCATAGATGCATGACTGCATTAAGAGGTTAAGTGAGTCTCCCTCTGCTTGTTTTCCTTAAGGGTTGAGGTGATCCTCCCCTTGCTTGTGTGTTGTTTTTCTTTTTCTAATTGACGTATTTGCATAATAGAGGTTGAGTGAGCTCCCCTCTACTTGTCTGTTTTGTCTGTTTTTCTTTGCTTGATTGCTAAGAGGTTGAGTGAGTCTCCCTCTACTTGTATTGCTGCATTGCATGTGCATCTTTACTATTTATTGTTTACTGTTTAGCTGACGCTTTGTCCGTTTCTGTATACCATTGCCATCCTAGGAATCTCACTTCCTTCGATAAGGAAGTGACGACTAGAATTTTAGGTTGAAACCTATGCATGATAACATCTAGGAGTTCCATATTTCAAACCTCAACCATAGGATGAATCCTTGGCATGACAACATTAGGACTTGATAGTTAGAGGGTTTCCTTCTAATAATCTGGGATGTTTAGTATGGTACCCTTTGGGTGACATGCGACACATTCACTCTCAGGTCATAGTCTCTAGTGCGATATTGGTTGCAAACATCCATAAAAAACAGTTCTTCTGTAAAAGACAGAAAACAAACTTCAAACCTTTTTGCCCTGTGGGCCCATAATTCAAAGGAAGCTTTTCTGAAGAAAAGAGTGTCGTTAACTCCCAGTTCCACTGCACACGGTAACGCCTAAGTCTCCCAAGGGTCGAGCTGCGTACACCAAACTGCTGGAACTGTTTGTTAACCCTACTAGAAAAATAGATGAATTCTGAATTCTCGTAATCCGTATCATCCCGAACTACGGCTCTGATCTCTCGTATCTGTTGAGAGTACGTAGGCAAAATACTGACGTATTGGCGAGCCATCTTCCCCGTACCCCGTAGTTAGGGCGAACTACGTTGACTCTGATTTCTCATTCTCTGATGAGAATACATAGGCATAAAGTGCGACACTTTGCCGAGTCATTTTTATTTTCTTTTCTGACCAGACCTCTAGCGTAGATAGATTTAACAAACCCGTCAGATAAACACAACAAGCATGGATCCCGTTGAGTACAACGGACGTGAGGGGTGCTAATAGCTTCCCCTTGCGTAACGACTCCCGAATCCAGACAATGGTTGCGATGACCTTGTCTTATACGTTTTTGTCAGGTTTTTCCGATCGTTTCCTTTCCCGTTCCGAGGGATAAATAACGAAAGGTGGCGACTCTTCTGTTTTGCCGGCACCTTATTTTCGCGGTAGTAACAAACCTCCCCGCTCTTCAAGATGAAAGGGCAATGGAAACCAGCTGCTCGATGGAGATGGCCATTTGCTGCAAGTCACAATGAAGATAAGTTAAGCTTCTCATGCGAGAAATACCGCTTATTGGCAAAAGTAGCAATGATAAGCTTCTCGGATGAGAACTTCTCATTGTGATTTTAAAATGTAATGTAAATTGTAATGTGAGATTGCAATGAAGGTTGTAATGAAGTTTGTAATGAAGGTTGTAATGAAGGTTGTAATTTAAGATTGTAATGTAAGATTGTGTAACGATAGGCTTCTTGTACGAGAACTGTCGCATACCGATTGAATGTAATGATAAGCTTCTTGTACGAGAACTGTCGCATACCGCTGTTGTAATGTTTTTAATGTAATGAAAGTTGAAGCGTGACGATAAGCTTCTCAGGTGAGAACAGTTGCATACCAGTTGTTGTAAAATGTAATGATATAATGATAGGCTTCTCAGGTGAGAAAAGTCGTTGATTGGTGGAATGTAATGTAATGAAGATTGGTAATGTAATGATAAGCTTCTCGGACGAGAACAGTCGCTGATCGGTAAAGGCGTTGTAAGAGCTCTTTTTGAAAGATAGTGCAAAATAAATGCACGTCCAGGTAGGTTCGGCGACCGACAGGATCAAAGTTTAATCTAGACTCGAGCTAGAAAGAATTTGTCAAATAAGACTCCATTGAGGAAATGAACTTAAATGGGGATTATCTTATCCTAGCGCAGGAAGATAACTGAAATAACCATCATCCATGAGGTTCGAGCTCTGTGGGGGAAACTGGAAGAAAGTAGGTATTTTATGCTTAGGGCTGACGATCTACTTGGAGAGAGTGGGACAAACCAAGTTACTTGGCGGTAACAACACATGACGACAAAGATAGCAAACATGTAGATGTTAATGCGTGTATTAATGTGTATTATAACGTGTATGGAAAATTCTATGAATATGTTCATTCTTAGGCTTATGCATATGCCTATGTTGACAAAACAGACGAGAGAGGGAACAGGAGATGAAATAAACATCTCGACGGGGATACCCGACGACCTCCGCAACAGTACATCTATCGAAGGATAGGAAACGTTGATGGTAGAACCAACATACTTCAAAGTTACAACTTCTCTGGGGAGAAACTAATCCACTTGGGGATACGGTATCATGACTTCCTTATGGGGATACGACCTCACTGGAGAGTACGACATCATGACTTCACGGAGGGATTGCCATCATGACTCATAATCGGCCCAAAGAGAATCTTAGTATCAGAGACGTTCGGGGATAAAATAAATATCCGCTTCGTGGGGAAGACGTGGAGCTAGGCAGCTTCATGGATGAAAGTGTAGCAGCTTCCTGGGAATAGAACATCAACTTCCTGGGAGAAAGGTATATCCAACTTCCCTGGGGGATAAAATACATCAACTTCCCTGGGGAGAGGTCATCAGACTTACTGGGGAGAATTCACCGTATTTCTAGGGAAAGTACCTTGACTTCTTGGGGAGAATTTCATGAGGAAAGTAAGGCAATTTCACTGAGGAACAGATGATTCCACTAAGAGTGGGTCTTCAAGGACACGGAACATATGGAGGATACCGGGGATATCTCTGCAGTCTTGAGAGTCACTGTGATTTATCGGATGGATCCCAAAGTGTTGTCAGCTTAAAGTCTCGTTGGGGACTGCGTCAGCTTAAAGTCTCACTGGGGACTATGTTGGTAATAATTTAAAGTTAAAGCAACTTTTTATTTTTCAAATGCATTTTCAAGAAAATAGTTTTAAAGTTGGAAAAAAAAACACCTTTTTCTTTCAAAAGTTTATTAACAAATGGCATTTGGCATAACAAAAACGAAATAGAGATAATGTGAACAAGGAAATTGAATAGCAAAAGGTAAATTTTATTGAAGAATGGTAGCTTGCTAAAGGCATAGCTCCATGGAAAACTTACAATTTGAAATTGGCAATATGGGAAAGGTTACATTGAATCCAACAACCTCTACTAACCCTAATGACTAAGACTACCCAAAATCCTGCTTCTGTCGAGAGTGGTTGGATTTTGAACAAATCTCGCCTGTAAAATGTATCTGCAATGCTCGATGTCACCCGATGCAGTGAAATGCCTTTGTCCCTAATTTTTGCCTAGACGCTCTTTCGGGTTTTCAATCCAC
>CAWUDS030006076.1:0-40909 GCA_963859935.3 Lathyrus sativus | reverse complement strand
TTTTGAGAGTTATGTCGGTAATTGGTGTTGGCCGAGCTTTGAAGTCTCGAAAGCTCACGTCGTGTTTTGTTGGTCCGTATTAGATTTTGCAGAGGGTGGGGGAAGTAGCATATCGGATTGCTTTACCATCGTCGCTTGCGAATTTGTATGATGTGTTTCACATGTCTCAGTTGAGGAAGTACATTCTAGATCTGTCGCATGTGATTCAGATGGATAATGTACAAGTGAGAGATGACTTGACTGTTAAGGCATTGCCAGTCCGGATTGATGGGAGAGAAGTGAAGCAACTGCGAGGTAAAGAGATTGCCTTGGTGAAGGTAGTTTGGGGAGGACCAGTTGGAGAAAGTTCGACATGGGAGCATGAAGATCAGATGAGGGAGTCGTATCCGACTCTGTTTCCTTGAGGTAATTTTCGAGGGGGAAAATTATTTTAAGTGGGGGAGAGTTGTAACACCCCAAATTTATTAGAATATTTATTTAATAGGAATATTCACATTTTTATGGTGATTTCGGTGGTTGTGTGAAATATTGAGAATTATGAATTTTTAGGTTATTTATTTAAATAATATTATATAATATGGATATATTGGTATTATTATTAATTTAAATAAATATAAGTTAACTAAGGACAAATTGGGCAATTAAGGAGGAGTTAGTGAGGGTAATATTGGAAAAGCCCAATTTATAGGTCCAAAGTTAGCTTTAACAAAAAGGGATTTTTTAGGGAATTAGGATTCATTCCTGTTAGACCGTGAAAAGGGAAGAAATAGAGGCTAGAGCTCTGAGGAAGAGGTTTGAGGTAAAAGATCGTAAGGTTTTCGAGAATCCAAATAGAAAGGCTTAGAGTCGGCAAATTAAGGTATGAGGAGTATTGCCTTCATGGTTTTCAATATGTGATTTCAATTTGTTTAAAGCCGATTTTAGGGTTTAAAGGGTTTTAGGCTAATTTTGATATAAATGGAATTAGGCCTTCGTGGCTAAATTCTATTATTGAGATTTTAACCGTATATGGATTTGAATTGATGATTTGATAGGATTGAGGTCGATTTGGGTTTGAGGGAAAGTAGGCCTTCGTGGCCAAAATTTGTCATTAAGGTTTCAACCTTGTAGAGTAATTAGATTGTGAGAAACTCTAATGATTGTAGTGTAGTTGTAAGGAAATTATGGGAATTAGAGCGTGAATATAATACGGGATTGGGCTAATGAGTCGTAGATTTTGTGCCTTTATCGCCGTAATACCTTAGGAATGATTTAGGGATGTTTTAGGGGCATTGGGGAAGAAAATCGTTGGACTTTTAGGTTGATTTTAGGTTCTGGTGCAACAACGTTTTGCTGTAATCGTGTGTTCGCACAGCAAACTTGCTAGCGAACGTAGCGGAGTTTTGCAAATTCTGATTTTTGTGCAGTGATGCCTTGATGTTTTGATGTTGTGATTTTTTGATGAGTTAATATGAGTATGACTGTGAATTCTATGTGATTTGTACATGATTATATGATGATTCCTATGATGTAATGATTGATGAACTATGATGATATTTCCATGAGTTTTGATGATTCTATGCTGACATGATATTTGATGATGATTTTGATGAATGATGATGCACCTATGATGTTATTATGAGGATGATTATTGACGTGTGCATCATGCATTCATGTGCATCCGAACTTCGGTTCAGGACCTTGATTTCTTTGGCTTCAGTCCCATTGTGCGGATGTGAAGTACTTTGATGTGCTCCGGTTATCGAGTAGAATCGATCCTATTGATATGGATCTATGGAGGGTTGATGGCCCAGTGTCCATCGAGCTGTGATGATTGGTACCACATGCATGAGTCTTGTTCCATTTGCATTTTATGAGATAATTTGGTGTAAGTTATGATATTATGACCTTTGATGTTCCTTGATGATTATGATGCTGTTGAATATGAAAATGACGCTATTTTATATATTGGATTCCTATATTGATTATTATGAATCGTTTTACTCACCCTGCCTGTTTGAATGTTGCCTCCACGTGGGTAACATGCAGATGACCAGGTTTAGTCGTGGATGTCGTCGAGGATCTTTTTGGAGTTCTGAGTTGTTGGCCATTTTGACTAACTTAGATGGTCTTGCTTTGATAATGTAACATCAGGTTGGGGTCTTTGAGTTAAACCATGTTTTATTTTATTTTTGTTACTTTGATTATGTTTCCATACAAGGAAAACTTTGGATTTTTCCTTTTTGAGTTTCGCTACCTTTTGAGCAATTTTTGATATCTTTTGGGAAAACCCGTTGTTTACGGAGCCTTGACCTATATTTAATTTATTGGGAAATATACGTCCTTTGAGGTAAATTTTATTGAGTTTACTATTTTACTCTGATAAATGTGAATATTTTTCCATTTAATTTATGGGGTAGAAAAGGGTGTTACATTAGACACCATCAAAGAATACCTCACGGGGCCTCCCATTTTATTGCAACCTAGTATGAATAAAAACATGAGGTTGTACATCGTTATGTCCGACGCAACTATAGGAAGCATGTTAGAACAAGAGGATGATTATGGTGTCAAAATACCCATTTATTACCTTAGTCGAATGTTGATAGATGCTGAAACTAGGTACACCATGATCGAAAAGTCGTGTCTATGCTTATACTTCTCATGTATGAAATTCAAACAATATATTAAACCAGTTGAGGTTTATGTGCCTTCGCATTTTCATATTATTAAGCATATGCTATCTAAACCCATTTTGCATAGTCGAATTGGGAAGTGGGAACTAGCATTGACTGAATTCGCCTTGACGTATGTCCCTCTAAGGGTAACGAAAGGGAAAATAATGGCAGACTTTATCATCAACCACGCAGTGGTCGAATCGCCACTGTTGATGGTCGGTGCGAGTCCTTGTAGGTTATATTTTTATGGATCAAGTCATAAGCATGAGACATGCATTGGGATCTTGATAATATCCTCACACGGTTATCCTACTAGATTTAAATGTAGGGTCGAAGAAAAATGTTCTAATAATGAGGCAGAGTATGAAGCCTTAATCATTGGCCTCAAGATCCTTAAGAATCTAGGTGTCAGGAGAGTCGAAATAAAAGGTGACTCTAAACTAGTAATTAAACAGATCATGAGAGAGTATAAGTGTGTTAAATAACACCTCGTGGTGTACTTCACGATGGCTAAACGACTTTTGGAACGCTTCAAGGTTGCTAGTGTCATGCACGTACCCAGGATAGAAAATTAAGATGCCAACGATTTAGCACAAATCACCTCTGGGTACAAAGTGTCGGCGGAAAAGCTAAGAGACTTCATTGAAGTTAAATAGAAGGTAGTGTCTAAGGTACTACCATCGACATCCGACTTGTCATAAGCCGGTAGAGTAGACAGCCCGATGGAGATTGTAGTTGCAAGTTTGGGAAACTGTGAGATTTTCGCTATCAGCGATCTATCACCGTCATATTGGAGGAAATCAATCATCGAGTACTTGGAGAATCTAGTGGGGACGGTTGATAGAAGGACTAAGTACAGAGCTTAAGTTACGTCTTAATGGGAAATGAGTTGTGGAAAAAGACGCCAGAGGGGGTGTTGCTGATCGCGACTTTCTATGTCTAACAAATCTAACTGCAAGTGCACAGTCTATCGCGTAGTAATAATAGATATCGATCCCACAGGGACTCGTAATCAATCTAGTATTATCCGGTGTTACGGTGTTTAGCTAGGTCGGTTTGGTTTCAAGTTGAATAATGGCAGAATAAATGCGTATTAAAGGGAACTAAAACTTTTACTTAGGATATGAATTTATGAATCGATATGCAATAATTTTGTTCTTCGGGGATTTGACAATTCACTGGTGTATTAAGTGTTTTCAAACTAAGTTTAAGAAGAAAATAGTGATCTAAAGACTTTTGTCTCACGATGGTTGTTGACGCTAGTCGCAACTCTAAGGCGGAACGTATGCTGTCGCTATTCCGTTCGGGGTTAAAGTTACTTTTTGAAAATCTCTAAGTTCTAATCCTTTTTAAAGCGCTTTCGCTGTATTTAAATCGAATGCCTAGTTTTTACTATCTGGTCTTAGCCGCAGCTGTCGCTTGTTGGTTCGTACCTTAATATGGTTTCCCACTGTCGTGGCAAAACCACCGTAAATAGCTTCTCACTGTTGTGACAAAGGTTTATTTAGAATTTTGATTAAAAACTAAAACCATAACTGAGTTTTGAAAAGAGAAAAGACTACGCCAATTATTAGCAAATTCCGTATGAATTATTATTACATATCGATTACGGTAATTTAGCTAGACATGGAAAAGGAAATGAGAATACATAAATAAAAGCAGTAATTAAGAACATACATTATAATGAAAATTGCTATTACGATTAAAATGAAAACCTGGAAATATTCCAATTGGCTTTTGGGCAGATCCTCCATAATGTTGGCAGGATTCTGATCTTTGTGCCAATTGATCATACAAAGAAAATGGGAATTACAAAATACCAAAGAATACAGAGAAGGAAAAGAGAAACAAATAAGAATATAAGAACGGCAAGGTTGCTCTGAAGATAAATTGGCAGCACTTCGTTGTCTTGAATGCGGCTCCCTTTTTCAGGTCTCAACCTCTTCCTTTTATATAGGGAGAGTATCTAACGGTTATTCCTTCAGGAAGTGGGTTTGAGGCAGAAAAATAGGAGTTAGTGGCCACACTTTTGGTCTTTGAGGGGGGCGGGGGGATTTTTGCACGTGACTTCATTCTGCACGTTCTGGGGCCATGACGGTCGTCACATCAGTAAAACTCGTTTTTGCTGTTTTTCTCTTGGTCTTTCATCTGTTTTTCACTTGTTTTTGCTCCTTTTCTTCATATTGCTTTGCTTGGACATGTTCTTCGAATACCTGCATAATACTTAGACAAATAGCATGGAATGCCCCGAATTCTGAGTGAAACCAGTCAAACATTAGTTAAAACATATGTCATTTTATATATACAATTTCGCGTTATCAAACTCCCCTAAACTTGAATCTTTACTTGTCCTCAAGTAAAAGTTGGAAAAATTGGAAATGTGGCAAACACGCGGCACGCTTCTCCTTTCCGAAAGGTTTTTCAAATCATAAGTTGGGAAGGCCAAGACTTAAATTGGAACAAAACACATACGGTGGTGACACTGAGTTGTAAGTCTTCGAAGGCCTCCTTTTTATGCAAGTCAGTTCCAATCATGCTACTGCAGCTTGGCGTCAAGTTCCTTGCAACAAGTTTTACCCGGTTTGTTCTGGCGCAGTCACATTAAGCCCGTTATCCATATACTTTCATGGCAAGTCAACCTGTTAGTGGCTATGATCTCTTTTCTATTTCGATTTTTAGTTGCACATAAGCTTATGCTATTGATTTCCAAAGACTTTCTGTACCGTTGGGCTAAATGCTCGGGTGAGGAGCACCTAACTTAGAAGGAACATGTCTCTATACTCAGGCTATATGGCTTTTCTTCTTCATGATTTTTCAATTTAAGTTAGAGATCACACACTTATTTGCATCGGTTTCATTGCTTAGAAGAATTTAGGATGGTGCTGACTGCATGTATAAACTACTGGGGGTTACGTTTGAGTAGAAGCTTGAAGCTTCGGTACGTGTAGGTAGTGAAACGGACTCGCCTAAACTGGAGGTCTAAGGTGTCAAGACGGTAATGGAATTGTTAGAATTTTCTTCTCGGGATTTCCATACTTGATTGAACTTTGGCGTGTCCTCGTGATGCTTTGAGGCAAGAAGTTTAAAGATTTCTTTGTATAGTCATATGAAACGCGGGGAGTTTACGTAACGGAGATAAATATATATATATATATATATAAGAGCTTAGTTTTGCCGAAAATTAAAATTTCTTTGAATTCGAAAGAAAAAGTACAATGGGAAATAACATGAGAAAGGGAAATGAAAAAGGAAATGATGATCCGCTCCCACACTATCTCAATCAGTGTCCCCACTGATTTGAAAGAATGCGGAAGGGAGATACAAAGGAAGTAAAGAAAAAACAACAAAAGTGGAAAAAATGAAAAGTACTACTAATCTCGTCCTCGTCCTCGATCTCTTCCTCGACCTCTGGCTGGGGGGTCACGGGCGGCGAGGTTCAAAGCTCCAGTGTGGAATATGTAATCCCGGAGACCGTCGACTCGCACAGTGAGGTGTGCCATCTCGTCAGCCATGCCGGAATGGATATCGTGCATCATCTGCAAAGATTGCTGGATTTGGCCGGTTTGCTCTCTCTGCCATGCTTCAAATTCCTCAGCCCTGCGGTTCTGCTGCTCCATCATAAGCATCATCTGGTTCTGTTGCTCGATGCAGCGGAGGAGGGCCGCAGATGTGTCATCAGTGGCAGGACGGGGGCGGCGGCGTGTGGAAGGGCCAGCGGCAGCAGCTGCTTGTGATGGTTCAGGCTGGTCGGCTCTGTCGAGCTCCTCCTGAACTTCGTCCCTGGGCTCTGGGATATTATCCTGTGTTGGGGCAGCAGGGGCAGCGGTGTCGAAGAGCCAGTTGGCTCTGTCCTCTGGATGCATCTGGGTGCGTGAAGGCATGATGATGCTCTGGATAGTGCGGCCTCGCACTACAGGATGATATCGCCCATCACGGTGGGCCTTGATGAGGTGGGAGGCGCGGCAGTGGTCGGTGTCTAGGAATACGGGGGGCATCTAACGGAGTGTCTGGAGGCGGTCGCCAAGATCGAGGCCAATGGCGATGGATGTGATGATGCCACCGAAATAGAAAGGTTTAGAGTCGCGGTTACAGTTGGCTTGGATGTGAGCCAAGAGAAACGGGGCGGCGTTAACCGGCTCTGAAGCAAACACGCAGCGGAGGAAAAACAGCTCCTTCGAGTTGACCTTATGGTTACTGTCACGAGCGAATATTGTGTTGCCCAACACGCGGTGGAAGTAGCGGATAGCTGGGTTATGGATATGAGTGGCGTTCAGCGTGTCCCAGCTGTCTGGTGTGGTTCCGGTCAGGCTGTTCCAAAGAGGGAAGGCCTCTTGGTAGAACTGATCGGAGATGCGGCGGTGAGCATCGTCGCTGTGAGTTAACTGTAGGATGACGGTGATGCGGTCCTGGGGGACCTGATATTCAGTGTCGAACATCCGAAAGCAGGCGGCACCGTGAAGTTGGTTGGCATCGCCGGATGATGTTGTGTAGGCGAAAGAGCTGAGAAACTCCAGAGTGAGTTGCTCGTAGGTGGGTTGGGGATTGGTTCAGAGATGCCAGATGCCGGCTCTCTGCAACATCCAAGTGACGCCGTTGAGAATCCCGAGTTCCGTCAGAGAACTCAGATGAGCATACCAGGTCGGTTGAAGCGACCGTTGATGGAATGCTAGAAAGTTCGTCTGTTGCCGTTCACCGGCCTCTCCTTCGCGGAAGGTGATGTTGCTGAAATCGGGGTTTGCACTGGCCATATCGGTGAGAGAAGTGCAGAGGTTTGAGAATATGGGGTTTCAGAGAATGGTGAGGCAAAGGAGTGCAGCGGGTAACATATAAGGGTGAATGGAGGTTGAAAATGGTGGAGGTTTTATGGGGGATTCGGAGTGTTTTGAGAGGGTTTTAATAATGGGATAGTGGGGAATTAGGGGAGAGGGAATAGGGAGGGCCGCAACTCTGTTTTAAACATAATTGGGGGTTTTTCTGCATGACGACCGTCAGGGGTCTGTGACGGTCGTAACGCGCATGACGACCGTCATGGGAGTGTGACGACCGTCACATCAGCAAAGTCTGCAGAAGCGCAGAATTTTGCTTGTGGGGCGTTTTAACAGTGGCGAATATGCTATTATTACTTATGATGGACGAATGATAGAATAAAAATTGACAGGAAACATAATTTTAGGGAAAATACTGAAATGAAAATAGCATTAAATCGAAAAATAAGTGTAAGGTAGTACAATATCCAAAACGAGGAAATAATTGCAAGATGAACTAATGTCAAACAATGTAAATGCAGTAAACTTAAATTAAAATGAAAACTAAAATATCACTCCTTTGGTTTCTTCAAATTGTTGACCTGTTGAACAACGACATTAAATTGATCGCTAACCAAGTCCATGAAGGTAGAAATCCATATGAAGCTGTGTTAATTCATCTTTGATAGTGGTTACTTCCAGCTTGAGGTCGTCTACAGTTTTCAGAACAGTGTCTAGCTTATCTGTGTTTTGTTCAAGCGTGGGGTCAGGAAAATTATGGTAGTTATGAGGGGTCTCGGGATCGATTTCCACTTCGGACTCATAATATTGGTAGTACAAATAGTCGTGCGCTTCTGAGATTTGATCAATGTCATACATATAAGCCTAGGGTGTGGAGTGAGGTGATGGAGGTCCCATAGGCTCGTCCAATTCATAAAGCCAATTGTCTTTGTTATGGATACTGGTTAGCTCATGGTTGGGCAGTGTGAAAAGGTGGACAGGTTGGTCATCTATGAGGTATTCGTAGGCTCCTGGTCCTAAGGTACCTAGAATGCGTCTGTTGAAGCAGAACTGGATGTCCATTGCTCTGAGGTTGCCGAAAAGAACGGCTATGTTCAGGTAATACCGCAGACCAATTTCATGGGCGATCATGGTGACTAGGCCTCCTATTAAAATGGGTGAGTGTTGATCCTGATTGAGGCGTGTAAATGCCCTCATCATAAAAGGGACAGCATTTACAGGGCGGCCTTGTGAAGCACAGAAAAGGATGAACAGATCGTCCTTTGAGACTGTTGTAATGTTTTCTTCCTTACCAAAGAGGGTATGGGCTAATATCCTATGGAAATAGCGGAAGGCTGGATTGTGTATCTCATTGTTGTGCATGTCGTTCGGTTCTGGGTGATAGTTTTCGGTGATGGAACCCCAGAATTGGTCTAATTCGAGATCAAAATCCTCTTCAGTGGCGGTATACACATACGGTCCGCTAGGGAAGCCTAGGATGTTAGCTAACGTGGTACGGCTGTGTGTTTGGTCTATTCCAAACATTCTAAAGGTGATGAGCTCTTTAGTAGATCCAAAGCCATATTCAGGTAAGTAACTTAGGGAGCTAAGGAATTCGAATGTCAGGTCGCGGAAGGTAGCAAATCGGGTCTTTAGAGCAGTTTGCTCCCAGCCTAATTGGTAAAATAAGTACTGAATGCTATCTTGGATTCCTAGCTTGTCCATGGTCGGTGTATCGTAGTACAGAGTCGAAGCAAAGTTTCTTTGAGTCAGTGCCTCGAATCTGGCCTGCTGAGCTCGTCCTCTAAACACAACAGTCGTAACGTCGATGTTGGCCATACTCGATAGTCGGGTAAAACGGAAGAAAAGTAGAATGACTTTTAAAATCCTGGAAAAAATCACATTCACTCAGATCATAATTTTAAGAAAAATAAAAAGTGATAAAAGAGAAAAAAAATATAAAATAAATATAAATAATGGAAAATAAGATAATAGAAATTTATAGAAATTATAAGTTAATAAAAAGAATAGTTTTAATAAATTTAGAAGGAAAATAAGAAAAACTTTGGGTTGCCTCCCAATCAGCAATGTCTTTAACGTCAGAAGCCTGACGATAGCTTGGATGTAAGCTATTCGGGAATCGCGAGCAATTTCATATTGCTCACGTGGTCGTTGTGTTCACTTTGATTATAATGTTTCAAACGCTGTCCGTTTACTATAAACGGTGCGTTGATTTGATTCTTGACTTCAACAGCTCCACTCTTAAGGACTTTGGTGACCTCAAAAGGTCCAGACCATCTAGATTTTAGTTTTCCAGGGAATAGTTTCAATCTGGAGTTGAATAGGAGCACGATGTCTCCCACTCTGAATTGCTTCCGGATTGAACGTTTATCATGCCATTTCTTGGTCCTTTATTTGTAGATGCGTGCATTCTCGTACGCGTCTAATCTTAGCTCTTCCAATTCATGAAGGTTCAGGATTCGCTTTTCGTCTGTCGCAGTGCAGTTGAAGTTTAGTGTCTTAATAGCCCAAAAGGATTTATGCTCTAACTCTACCGGCAGGTGGCATGATTTTCCGTAGACTAGTTTGAATGGTGTGGTGCCTATCGGTGTCTTAAAGGCGGTCCTATAGGCCCATAAAGCTTCGTTCATCTTTGAGGACCAATCTTTCCTGGAGGTTGCGACAGTCTTTTCTAAAATTTGCTTTATTTCCCTGTTCTAAACCTCCACTTATCCACTAGTTTGTGGATGATACGGTGTGGCTACGCGGTGTTTGACTCCGTATTTGGAGAGGAGTTTGTTGAAGATTCGCGATATGAAATGCGAACCACCGTCACTAATGACGAGCCTGGGCACACCGAATCTTGGAAAGATTACGTTTTTAAAGAGTTTAACGACTACTCGCGTGTCATTTGTTGGAGCGGCAACGGCCTCTATCCATTTCGATACGTAGTCGACAGCGACGAGTATATATTTGTTTCCAAAAGAAGATGGGAAAGGTACCATGAAGTCGATTCCCCAGAAGTCAAAGATTTCTACTTCTAAAATTCCTCTCTGAGGCATTTCATCGCGTCGTGAGATGTTGCCAGTGCGTTGGCACCGGTCGCATTTTAGTATAAGGATATGGACGTCCTTCCAGAGACTGGGCCAAAATAGGCCAGATTGTAGGATTTTAGCGCACGTCTTCGAGGTGCTAGCATGACCACCATATGGTGCTGCATGGCATTGGGTGATGATGTCTTCTATTTATTCCTCTGGGACACAACGATGGTATAAGTTGTCGGCGCCTCGTTTGAAGAGTAGAGGTTCGTCCCAGTAGTAGTGCTTTAAGTCATGGAAGAATTTCTTCTTTTGTTGATAAGTCAGGTCCGGTGGAAGCACGCCTGCGGCCAGGTAATTAACGATGTCGACAAACCTCGGCAAAGTGGCTTGGGCATAGACAGCTTCCACGGCTTTTTCTAGTTCCGGTTCTTCCGAAGTAGAGTTAGACATATCGCTTTCTAATTTGGCTATCAGACGTTCGTAGGGAAAGTCGTCGTTGATAGGCACTGGTTCTTGTTTTATGCCCTTTATATGGGATAAGTGATATGCAACTACGTTCTCGGTCCCCTTCTTATCTTTAATTTCTAAATCGAACTCTTGTAATAATAGGATCCATCTCAATAATCTGGGTTTGGCGTCCTTTTTGCTTATTAGGTACCTAATGGCAGCGTGGTTTGTGTATATGATTATTTTGGCTCCTACCAAGTAGGAACGGAATTTGTCAAGAGCGAAAATGACTGCTAAGAGTTCCTTTTATGTTGTGGCGTAGTTCATTTGGGCAGGGTCTAATGTTCTACTGGCGTAGTAGATAGCGTGAAGCTTCTTGTCTTTCTGTTGTCCTAGAACTGCGCCTACGGCATAATCACTCGCATCGCACATGATTTCGAATGGTAGTCGCCAATCTGGGGGTTGCATGATTGGTGCGGTGATGAGTGCTGACTTTAGAGTTTCAAATGCCTCTAAGCATTCTTTGTCGAAGATGAACTCGGCATCTTTCATTAACAAACCTGTAAGAGGTTTTGTGATTTTCGAGAAATCCTTTATGAATCTTCGGTAGAATCCAGCGTGTCCTAAGAAGCTTCGTATTTCTCGTATGATTTTCGGAGGTTGGAGATCCTTTATGATCTCTATTTTAGCTTTGTCCACTTCGATCCCCTTTTCGGAGATGACGTGTCCTAAAACAATGCCTTGTCGGACCATGAAATGGCATTTTTCCCAATTAAGGACAAGGTTCACTTTGGCGCATCTTTTGAGTACCATTTCTAAATTCGACAGACAACTTTCAAAACTTTGTCCGCATACAGAGAAGTCATCCATGAACACTTCCATGATGTCATCTATGAAATCTGCGAAGATTGCCATCATGCATCTTTGAAAGGTTGCTGGAGTGTTGCATAGTCCGAACGATATTCGGCGGTAGGCAAAAGTACCATAGGGACAGGTGAATGTTGTCTTTTCTTGGTCATCGGGGTGAATAGGGATTTGAAAGAATCCCGAATAACCATCTAGATAGCAGAAGTATGAATGTTTCGCTAGTCTCTCCAACATTTGGTCTATGAATGGTAAAGGGAAGTGATCTTTCCGAGTTGCCTTGTTCAGTTTTCTGTAGTCGATACACATCCTGTTTCCGGTCACAACTCTTTGGGTTATCGATTCACCTTTCGCATTCTTCACTACAGTAACGCCCCCTTTCTTGGGTACTACGTGTACTGGGCTGACCCATTGGCTGTCGGAGATTGGGTATATGATTCTTGCGTCTAGTAGCTTTTTCACTTCGTCTTTGACTACAATGCTTAGGATCGGGTTTATCCTTCTCATATGTTCTCTTTAAGTTTTGCAGTCTTCCTCCAGCATGATACGGTGTATACAGATGGAGGGACTTATGCCTTTTAGATCGCTTATATTATAGCCTAACGCAGTTGGGTATCTCCTTAGGACTTCTAATAATCGCTCAGTTTCTGATTGTCCTAAGTTAGCGTTTACTATTACTGGTCTTTTGAATTCTGTATCTAGGAATTCATACCTGAGAGTTTTGGGTAGCTCTTTGAGTTCTAAAGCTGGGTTTTTCGGACCTGGCATGTGATTTGGAGTGAGTGCTAAGATCTCGCTCAGACTATCATCTTTGTATGGTACACGTCAGTTATCGTCTTTATGAATATCAGGGATCGGGATTTTCATGATTTCAGAATATGTAGTTTCCTCCTTTTCTAATTCTCGTATGCATTCGTCAATTACATCTACTATATAGCATGTGTCATCGATGGCTGGTGCCTTCAAGAATTTAGTAAGGATGAACTCTATCTTTTCTTCTCCTACTTCGAATGTTAGCCGTCCTTTCTTTACGTCTATAATAGCTCCGGCTGTAGCTAGGAACGGTATTCCTAGGATAATTGGGGTAACAGAGTCCTCTTTGATGTCCATGATTATGAAGTCGGTTGGGATGTAGAATTGTCCTATGCGTACTGGAACATTTTCCAATATTCCGACGGGGTATTTGACTGATCGGTCAGCCAATTGTACAAACATTTTAGTTGGTCTTAGTTCTCCCATATTCAGCTTTTTGCATATAGATAAAGGCATGACGCTTATACTGGCTCCTAGATCGCATAGAGCTTTGTCTATTACGAACTTTCCTATGACGCAAGGTATGGAGAAGCTACCTGGGTCTTTTAGTTTAAGAGGCATGTGGTTTTGAATGATTGCGCTACATTCGGCAGTAAGTGTCACTGTCTTATTATCCTCTATTTTTCTTTTATTAGACAAGATTTCTTTAAGAAACTTAGCGTATGACGGCATTTGAGTTATCACTTCCGTGAAAGGAATAGTGATGTTTAGTTGTTTCAGAAGTTCAACAAATTTCTTAAATTGCCCTGAAGTTTTGGAGTTTATTAATCTTTGAGGATAAGGAATCAGTGGTTTATATAGTGCTGGAGGCACATATGAGTTTTCATCTTTGGCGGCTTCCTGCTCGTCACATTCCTTCTTTTCTGTTTCAGACTCCTTTTCGGTTAGTTTATCAGATTTTTGTTGCATTACTAAATCTTCGTTCCTAGGATCTGTTGGGCCTTCCAATTCTTTTCCTCTTCTCAATATAACAGCGTTTGCGTGACCTTTTGGATTAGGTTTGGGCTGTCCTGGAAATGTTCCAGCTGGGGCAGCTGCAAATGCTTGTTGTTAAGCCACTTGTGATATCTGCGTTTCGAGCATTTTGTTGTGGGTGGCTAAAGCGTCTACTTTTCCGGTCAGCTATTTAATTTGCTCGCTAGTGTGTATGTTTTGATTTAGGAATTCTTTGTTTGTTTGAGCTTGAGTAGCTATGAATTTTTCCATCATCAACTCGAGGTTTGATTTCCTAGGGGCAGTCTGGGCAGCAGCTGGTTTCTGATATCCTGGCGGAGCACCTGGTGCTTGCAAGGCATTATCGTTCTTGTAGGAAAAGTTTGGGTGGTTCCTCCATCCTGGGTTGTAAGTATTTGCGTAAGGATTTCCTTGAGCGTAATTTACTTGGTCTGGTGGGATTCCGGCCAACAATGGGCACTCGGGCGCATTATGAGTGGTGATTCCGTATAACTCGCAGTTTGGGGTTGTAGCAGCGACGGTTGCAGTTGAGTTAACGGTCAGACTGTCGATTTTCTGTGCTAGAGCATCTACTTTAGCGTTGAACTTTTCAAGGCTGCTGATCTCATACATCCCACCTTTCGCTGCGGGTCTCTCTGCTGGAATGCGTTCACCTCCCCATTGGCAGTGGTTCTGAGACATGTTTTCGATTAGTTGATAGGCTTCGTCGTATGGCTTATCCATAAGTGCACCGCCCGCGGCGGCGTCTACCGTTAGTCTGGTGTTGTATAGAAGCCCATTATAGAAAGTATGGATCATCACCCAGTCTTCTAGACCGTGGTGAGGACATGTTCTCATCATATCTTTGAACCTTTCCCACGCTTCGTAGAGAGATTCAGTATCTTTTTGTCGAAATCCGTTGATTTGGGCTCTAAGCATAGCAGTTTTGCTTGGCGGAAAATATCTTGCTAAGAAAACGTTCTTCAACTGTTCCCACGTCGTAACGGAGTTGGATGGTAAGGATTGTAACCATGTCCAAGCTCTATCTCTAAGAGAGAAAGGGAAAAGACGAAGTCTTATTGCGTTTGGACTTACTCCATTTGCCTTCACTGTGTCCGCGTATTGCACAAACTTTGTTAAGTGTTCGTTTGGATCCTCAGTTGCATTTCCTGAGAATTGATTTTGTTGTACAGCTTACATCAATGCCGGTTTTAGTTCGAAATCGGTTCGATTGATAGCTGGGGAAGCTATGCTACTTCGAGGCTCCATTTGAGAGGGTGTAGCGTATGCCTTCAGCGGTTTGTTCTGAGGTCCTTCAGCCATCTTTGCTTCTTCAACAGGAGGATGAGCTAGAAGATCAGGAATGTTGTGTCTTCGTTGATATTCGATGATGCGCCTTCTTAAATGTAAGAAGCGCTCTAGTTCGGCGATTGTAGGTTGTAAGATTTCGCCTTGTGAGCGAGTACTTGGCATACAATCGAAGAACGAGTAGAGGGAGAGAGAATTGTTAACATAGTCTATATTGTGTAACAAAAGATTACACTATTGACTAAACGGGTCCCCGGCAACGGCGCCAAAAACTTGATCGCGAATTTCTATGTCTAACAAATCTAACTGCAAGTGCACAGTCTATCGCGTAGTAATAATAGATATCGATCCCACAGGGACTCGTAATCAATCTAGTATTATCCGGTGTTACGGTGTTTAGCTAGGTAGGTTTGGTTTCAAGTTGAATAATGGCAGAATAAATGCGTACTAAAGGGAACTAAAACTTTTACTTAGGATATGAATTTATGAATCGATATGCAATAATTTTGTTCTTTGGGGATTTGACAATTCACTGGCGTATTAAGTGTTTTCAAACTAAGTTTAAGAAGAAAATAGTGATTTAAAGACTTTTGTCTCACGATGGTTGTTGACGCTAGTCGCAACTCTAAGGCAGAACGTATGATGTCGCTATTCCGTTCGGGGTTAAAGTTACTTTTTGAAAATCTCTAAGTTCTAATCCTTTTTAAAGCGCTTTCGCTGTATTTAAATCGAATGCGTAGTTTTTACTATCTGGTCTTAGCCGCAGCTGTCGCTTGTTGGTTCATACCTTAATATGGTTTCCCACTGTCTTGGCAACACCACCGTAAATAGCTTCTCACTGTTGTGACAAAGGTTTATTTAGAATTTTGATTAAAAACTAAAACCATAACTGAGTTTTGAAAAGAGAAAAGACTACGCCAATTATTAGCAAATTCCGTCTGAATTATTATTACATATCGATTACGGTAATTTAGCTAGACATGGAAAAGGAAATGAGAATACATAAATAAAAGCAGTAATTAAGAACATACATTATAATGAAAATTGCTATTACGATTAAAATGAAAACCTGGAAATATTCCAATTGGCTTTTGGGCAGATCCTCCATAATGTTGGCAGGATTCTGATCTTTGTGCCAATTGATCGTACAAAGAAAATGGGAATTACAAAATACCAAAGAATGCAGAGAAGGAAAAGAGAAACAAATAAGAATATAAGAACGACAAGGTTGCTCTGAAGATAAATTGGCAGCACTTCGTTGTCTTGAATGCGGCTCCCTTTTTCAGGTCTCAACCTCTTCCTTTTATATAGGGAGAGTATCTAACGGTTATTCCTTCAGGAAGTGGGTTTGAGGCAGAAAAATAGGAGTTAGTGGCCACACTTTTGGTCTTTGAGGGGGGGGGGGGGGGATTTTTGCACGTGACTTCATTCTGCACGTTCTGGGGCCATGACGGTCGTCACATCAGTAAAACTCGTTTTTGCTGTTTTTCTCTTGGTCTTTCATCTGTTTTTCACTTGTTTTTGCTCCTTTTCTTCATATTGCTTTGTTTGGACATGTACTTCGAATACCTGCATAATACTTAGACAAATAGCATGGAATGCCCCGAATTCTGAGTGAAACCAGTCAAACATTAGTTAAAACATATGTCATTTTATATATACAATTTCGCGTTATCAGTTGCTCAGATGCTTAGGGGACGCAAATGCATACTTAGAAATTTCGGAAGTCCATAGTGGGATATGCGGGGCTCACCAAGCTGGCCATAAAATGAAGTGGCTATTATTTCAACAAGGTGTGTATTAGCCAAGTATGCTCAAGGATTGCATAGATTTTGCAAAGGGGTGTCAAGATTGTCAAAGACACGCAAACGTCTAGTACGTGCCAGCTAGTGAATTGGACTCCATCGTTAAGCCATGGCCTTTTGTGGTTGGGCATTAGACAATATAGAAGAGATTCGACCAACTTCTTTGAAACAGTAAAAATTCATTCTTGTAGGGATAGATTATTTCACAAAGTGGGTAGAGGTTGTACCCTTGGTCAAAGTAGACCAAGACACTGTAATTGAATTCATCCAGAACCATATTTTATACAGGTTCGGGGTTTCTGAAACCATCACGACGGACCAAGGTTCTGTATTTGTTGGTCGGAAGATTCAGGAACTTGCAGAAGAGGCAGAGTTTAAATTGATCACTTCGACGCCATATTATGCTCAGGAAAACGGGCAGGTTGAAGCTGCCAACAAAGTGTTAATTGGACTCATTAAGAGGCACGTTGCTAAGAAACCTAGAAACTGGCATAAGACGTTGGATCAAATTTTGTGGGCCTGTCGAACGTCTCCTAAGGAATTGACCAATTCAACTTTATTTCGTTTGACTTTCGGTCATGATGTTGTTTTGCATGCAGAAATTTGTCTACAGTCAATTAGAGTGCAACGTCAGCATGAGATCCCGTCAGAGCAATACTGTAGTATGATGTTAGACAAAATGGTGGACTTAGATGAAGAAAAGATGGTAGCATTAGACAGGTTATTACACCAAAAGGCACGCCTGGCCAGAGCATCAATAGGAAGGTCAGGAAAAAGACCTTTGCAGTTAATGACTATGTATGGAAAACGGTTTTGCCTGTAGATCGACGGGATCAAAGGTTAGGAAAGTGGTCACAAAATAGGGAGGGACCTTTCCAAATAACCTAAATGTTCAGCAACAATGCATACGAGATTCAGGAAATTGGTGAAGACCAACGAATCATAAGATTCAATGGGAAATATTTGAAAAAATATAAACCTATGTTACAAGAACTTCGAATCCAAAATAATGTTCATTGATAATTGGCCTACGGTGGTGGAAGGCTAACACAGTTACAAAATGTCTCCAGAATGGAGTTACAACCAAAATATCAATAAAGATTAAAACAATACGGCTATGCAGGAAACTTGGCCTTGAAGCCGTCAAAAAGGGTTCTCTCATGATCCGCTCTGCTTTCCAAGAGAAATTTTCTCAACCGCATTTGGTCAATGGTCTTTTTTAGCGCAAGGCGGTTTCGACATGGGCTATCCCTTGGGATACTTCCTAGCCGATTACCTCTTGAGCTGGTAGAGGATCATCAGAATCCAAAGAAGCCTTCTGTTTTTCAACCTCAGCAATATTTCTTTCAAGTTCTGCCATCTGGTCTCGATAGTCAGATATCTGATGGTCGAAGGATTGAAATTTTTCAAAAAGCTCCTTCTTTGTGGCTTTAAAATCTTCAAGTTTTTTTTCTCACAAACAGATCTGAGATACCACACGCGTTTCATATTATTAATCTTTCCCCTGATTTAGGCGTCAGCCTGCTTACACATCGACAGATCCTTCGCCAGCTGAGTAAAGAAAGCCTCAAACTCAATGAAGTACTAAGCCATAGAGGGAGGCGCGCTAAAGAGAGAGTTCATCCAGGATTTTAAAAACTTCTCGGGCCACCGCCGACTCTTCTGCCACTGCGTCTAGGAATTCGTCCTCAAACAAATATGTCTTCATATGTTGAAGCTTCAGTTTGAACGAATCATCCATCTCTGGGTTGAGAGTGGCCTTCGAACCAGCAGGGGTGGCGTCCACGGTCGACTGGCGAAGTTTGAGAAGAGCCTTCAAGGCTTCTGCTAGGTTGGATTTCTTCATAGCCAGGATTTCTTCTAGGGTGGGTATCTTTTCAACATAAGGGCCACCTTCGATTGAACCTCGAGGAGTCGAAGTACTTTTGACAGCGGCTGGGATGATCACATGATTATCTTTATCACCAATGGTTGCATTGTCTCCATCAGCCTCATTTATCTGATCAACAGGGGTTGTTTGTGCCACTGGATTCTTCTCTGTCGATGTCCCTTGGAATTCGTCGACCATTTGAGGGCTAAACAGAGGTGTTGAGTCAGTAGGATTTCCAGTAGTCATTGTGGTTTAATCAGCACTCACATTGACGATCGTGTCGACCGCATTGTCCTGTGAAGTGCAGCATGAATAAACGCCCATGTAGAAAAGGAAAAAAAAATATATACATATATGTATAAGGGCAATAAATACCTCAATAATATCTTACGCTGGAGGGAGTTTGGTGGCTACAATGGGGAAAACTTCAGTTGAATTTCCAGGAACAACGGGCCTCACAATCAAGATGACCAAGGGAGTAGCGGGGGAAGAGTTTGACGAATCAAAAAGAAAGACCTGGGATTGGGCATTTTCGTCAAAAGCACCGCCTTCAGTAGCCGGTGGTTTTTTACTAACCTAAAAAAAAGGGTGAGTGGACAATGAGAGACCAAGTTAAATAAGCCACCAAAGAAGAAGTGATACCCGAGGATTGAAAATTTTTGGTTTCTTTGTCAACCTGGTTGAGGTCGACGCTACAGGTGGTTCCCTCTTTCGATCCTAGGAAAAAAAACATATAGAATAAGAAGGTTACAATTAAAAGACAAATAAGGAAAGTAAATAAAGTATCTTTTTGGAAGGATCCTCTGAGACACCAGCTCTTGAGGGGTTTTCAACTGGTACATAGATTGTTTTGCCAGGGGCTTCATCCTCTAGAGTAACGAAAGCGTCGACCACATTCTCCAGGAAGAGATCACGGTCGAAACATTGGTCTTGGTATTTAGACCACCAAGGAGAAAACAGGAAACTCAAGGTGTTGAGTCGACCTAGTAAATTTAAGGAAGCTCTTGTGACCTGCCAAGTTTAACCGTCAACTAGCCCACAGGATATCAGAGGTGTGTTGCACCGAAGACTTCGGCAACATTTTCCTTAGACCAAATTGTCGGGCCACTAGGTTGGGCTGATAATTCATAAATCCAAAACCAGTGTTCCCCATATCGATTCAAAACGACAACATGGTAGGAGACAGGAACGCCTGCCATACTGAATTTGACATGGCTGCTGTCTGGGGCGAAGCACCAGGAAAAGGGTTTCTAAACCACGGCGGACCAAAATGTTGGTGCACGAAAGGGGCCATGCCGGGGACAAAGATATTCTCCTCAGCAAACATAGTAAGATAATTCATAAAAAGGGTTGTGTTGGAGGTTTCCTGCGTAGTCATCAAAGCAAGTTGAATGCCTTCGACTGGACGAGTTTCGTCGAGACGCTGTATGGTTGTAGACACGGGATAACCCATCTGATGCTCAAAAGTGGCATTGAGCCAATGCTGTAATAACCACATGGGCCCTGGGATGTTCAAGGATTTGACGGTTTCATGAAGAAGTTTGATTCTCAAGGCCGACAGGTCAAGAGAGTGGTAAAGGGAAGACAGTAGAAATTTTCCCAAGGAGACTTATCGACCCTCGTGTATCTGAATTGCCAAGCTGATGTAACTCTTAGCTATCTGTATAGAGCCAAGACATAAGAGATAGTAAGATAGCCAGAGCGTCAAAAAGGCGATGTTCTCTTTGTCTGACACTTCAGCAGAACTTTTGTCATGGTGATCTTTTATGTAGTTTTGAAAGCCAGCCCGGTCGAAGTCAAAGGTGGCATTCGTCTCCAGAGTTGGGTCGAATGTTTCACCCAGAGAGGAGAGACCTGTAATGGTCGCCACATTGAAGAGATTTGGCATCAACAAGTCACAAGGGAGGTGGAACGTGTTGGTCAAACCTTCCCAGAAGAATATTGCAGCCAAAAAAAGACAAGGGTTGACCCTGTGTGCATTCCTGGATAGTTGGACGGCGTCGAAGATGTCAGCCTTCCTCCATTGTTCTTGATGCTTGTTTTGGACTTTGTTCAGCTAAGAGATGTAATCCTTGTTGCCTTGGGTAGCCATCGACTAGAAGATACGGGCTTTGGGTCCCATGAATTTCAATTCGAGGGTGCGTCCTTTCTGGAAAGTTGGGGGGATGGTGGCCAGAAAACAAGGGAAAATGTTTGTAGCTCCTCATGGCTAGGCTTGGCAGTAGGATAGGGCCCATGGAAGGCATGCAGCTTTCCAGCGATAGCGAAGGGGATGACCATATGAAGCCTCCGTGTAGCTACCACCTTTTCATTAGTCGACGTGGGATTTGGGAGAGGCCTGAGAGAATCAACCTCAGAAAGAACGAAGGTTATAGGGTTATTCCCGGTGGTGTGGATGTTGGAAATGTTGGAAGAAGCCATTAGAACTGGAAGTAGAGAACTTTGAAGATTTAAGACAAGGAGGTTTTCAGAAAATAGAAATGAGAGAAGAGTGGGGAAAGAGAAACAAAGGGTGAAATGGGCTATTTATAGGCAATGTTGCATGCAGTGGAAGGGGCAAAACTGTTTTGATTTTGAAAGTTGGTGGGGGTGGTTCAAAGACCCATGACGTTGGGATGTGACCAACATGATTAGCTGTGTCTTGGAAATTGTGGCGCAGAAAGGTACCACCATTACTTCAGACAATAGATGACGCGTGGTGGAATTGACAGAAAGCAATGATGATTTTTTGTGTCATAACCAAAACACGGTCGAAATTCCATGGAACCAAAACGCCTAGTTTCTTGGTCAACAGAGTATCCCGTCGAAACTGGGTTATAGGGGGCATCTTGTTGATTGGAAATTTCGACCAAAGAGCAGCGACACAGAAACTAATTGATAGGATAAGTAAGATGTTGTAGAAGATGAAGAGAGTCAACATTGACAAGAGGAAGGTTGTTGAGTCGGCCCAGATGATGTCGGTCGACTAGGTCGACTAAAGCCCAAACAAGGAGACAAATATTTGAGCGGGAAATGAATTTGAAATCCAAGAACGTGGGAAGTTACAAAAGTGGTGAGCAAACACGTGGCATCACCAGATTCAATATGGCAGTTATTCATTTCCCTATTTAAGGAAATGCATGCTGCCATTTTTAGAGGCGCATTTCTGTAATATTGTCAGAGAAACACTTTGAGTACCAAAGTGTTACGAGAAAAGAGTTTTCACTCCTACAAAAATGTATTATCGCGTCCACATTTCCCTTTCTATAAGAATTTTACATCATTAACTCTAGAGTGTCTTGTTTGTTATTTTTAACTCCTTTGTATACATATTCACTTTTAATTAAAATTTTAGTCTTTACTAGAAGTAATTTCCAACCTATTTCAAACAAACATCATTCCACCACTTTCCATACACCCCAAACAAAGTGTTTTGGGAATCGTTTTACCAGTACCACAAGTAAACCTATGTTAGGAGGTTAGAGGTTATTCGCACGAAAACTGCATGCGAACAATGACCCAAACAAGGGGGTGAAATTGGCACTGGCCTCCCCGACCTCACAAGGAAGCAGCTGAAAGCCTGTTTAAGAGAGAATGCTGACCTGTTTGTGTGGAGCATCACTGAGATGGTCGGACTGGACCTCGAAGTGGCCTGCCACCAGCTGATCATTGACCTTGCCGCTAGGGCTGTAGTATAACATAGGTGTAGGCAGTCTCCCAAAAAAAGAGGAGGTTTCTGAAAAAGTTGTAAAAGACCTCATAGAAGCAAATTTTATTTTAGAAGCCTAGTACACAACCTGGCTTTCAAACGTTGTACTCATTAAAAAATCTAATGGGAAATGGAGAATGTGCGTTGATTATACTACAGGTTTCAAACGTTGCCTTAAAGACGCTTACTCGTTACCTAAAATAGATAGACTAGTTAACTCTGCAGGTTTCAAACTATTTATTTTATGGACGCATATTCAGAGTACAACCAGATCCCCATGGAAAAGGGGGAAAAAGTACACGACCTTCATGACCGTGTCAGACAACTACTACTACTATGTGATGCCTTTTGACTTAAAGAACACCGACACTACCTACCATCGGATGATGAACTAGATCTTCTGAGGTGAGATTGGAGACATGCTCGAAGTCTACATGGACGACATGATCGTGAAATTCCAAGAGGAATACGACCACATGCTCCACTTGGAAAGAGTTTTCGTACAAGCGAGGAGATGCAAGATGAGATTCAATCCGGAGAAATGCACCTTCAGCGTTCGAGCAGGTAAGTTCCTCGGTTTCTATCTGACAGAACGAGGAATCAAAGCGAACCCCGAAAAATGAGGGCCTTCTCCAAATTTCAGACACCAAACTCGAAGAATTTAATTAAATCCCTAAATGAGATGCTCACCTCGTTGTCCTGCTTCATTGCCAAATCTGTCTAGCACACACTTCCTCTTTTTCAAACTTTTGCATAAAGAAGCAATATTCGAATGGATCAAGGAGTGCGAAGAAGCCCTTTTCCACCTCAAATCAGCTCTTTCTCAACCACTGGTCCTCTTACGACCAGACAACAAGGAGACTCTCTACCTCGTCGTTGCAGCCGAGGCTATTAGCGCGACTCTTATTCAGGAGACCTCTGAGGGTAGGAATACATATACTTCACTAGCAAGGCCCTACAAGGACCAGAACTCAAATACCGGCGAATTGTAAGGGTAGCACTGGCCCTTATCAATGCAGTTAAAAGATTGAGACACTACTTCCTAGCATGCATAGTCGTCATACAAACTGACTATCCCGTAAAGCAGTTGCTCGGCTGTCCCGACATGGCTAGCAGAATGCTCAAATGGTCATTAGAACTCTCTAAATTTGACATCTGGTACGATAGTAGAAAATCCCTTAAAGCTCAAGTACTAGCCAACTTCGTGGCAGAAATGGCCACGCCTGCCTCCCCGACAAGTGGAACCCATAAGTGGACCATCTTTGTAGAAGGAGGATCCAACTCGACAGGAAGCGGAGCATGCATCATACTTGAAAAAGAGGAGGGAATATTGATCAAAGTCTTCATTGACTTGTCCTTTCCAACCTCGAATAACCAGACAGCGTATGTAGCCTTCCTCCCAGGGTTACGCTTGGCCGAAGACTTGGGAGCTAAAGCGGTAAAAATCTTCACTGATTCCCAACTCGTCGCCTCTCAAGTATTGGGAGAATATGATGCCAAGAACGATAATCTCTTTGACTACTTAGCTCTGGTTTGAGAAAGAATATAAAAAAAATCAATTCCGTAGAAGTAAATCACATTCCTCATGAGCACAACACATGAGAATACATCTTGTCAAAACTCGCGAGCACGAAGAAGAAAGGCGAAAACAAGCCCGTCATCCAAGAGATACTTTCTCACCCGAGCATCAAAAAACCCTCTGCAACCTTTGACGTAAACGCCATTGGCGACAGCGTCTGCTGGATGACCCTGGTATACAACTACCTCGCCACATGAGAATTACCTCCTGACTAGAAAGAGGCTAACGTGACCAGGCGCAGAGTAGGAGTGGCTCATGGTTTTTGGTTGTTGTAGCTGTCATTTAGTGGACAAGAGTGGTCAAAAAATGGAAGAGTGGAGTGAGCAACCTTGGTGAACAAGTTTTGCAACTTTGTCCTCTTGCTTCTTTTGGAAAAATGGTTTCAAATGGTACAAATGATGGATGAGAATGTTTGGCTATGTTTGGCAATGCTTAGTGATGCTTTGGTAAGGTTTTGGTGCGCATGAGTTAGAGTGGAAATATTGTTGCATAAATTGATTCAACCTTGGGCACAAAATAGCAACCCATGATGCCTTGGGGATATAGTCATCTAGCCATATTAGAACCAACATAAATCTATGCATATTACTCCAATTAATGAGTTATTTGGCTCAAATGAAATTATGGAAGAAGATGAGCAACTTTCATGTTCAAATAAAATTGAAACAATGCTTGGAGGCATGAGAAAAATTGAGTGGAAGTTGGACGCACAAAACTATCACAAGTAACTTAGAAAATTTTCTAAGTTATGAGCTTTTAACAACTTTGAAACCCTATCTTTAAAAGACCAAACTTGAGATTTATTGATCCAATGAAAGAGTTCTTGGAATGGATGGAAAGATTGAAACATAAGAAAATACTTTCATGCTTCAAGGATCATGAAATGAAGCTTGGAAACCCATGGAAAATACACTTGAAGTTGGCCTCATAAAGTTTAACAACTTGGAGAACCTAACTTTGAAACTACATAACTTGACTTGTGTTGATCCAAATGATAAGTTCTGGGCATCAATTTAAATGTTGAAGGATGCCTAACAACTTTCATGTTGCAAGAAATTTGAATTAGAGCCTATTACCATGAGAAAAATGGTCTTGAAAACTCAACCTCCAAGTTGGGATTCAACACTTAGAAAATTTTCTAAGTATAGAATTCCAAAATCTTGTTTTTCTCAACTTCATGCTATCATAACTTGAAATATATGCACCTTTTTGGTAATTTCTCCTCATTGAAAAAGTTTTATTATGGAATGAGCTCTTAAAATTGATCTTAAGACCAAAGAAAATGGATGCATAGATTGGAAGTTATGACCTTGGCAAGTCAGCACCAAATTAGGGTTTTCATCCTAACTTAAAAACATTTCACTTCCACATGATTTCCCTTTTTTCAAGTAACCTCCTTTCTCTTGGTTTTTCTAGATTTATGATTACCCAAACCACATGTTATCATCATTCTTGACTTGAGGGAGGCATGGTTGACCAAAATTCTCAAAAGTCAAACCTTGAATTAAAGGAACAGTTGACTTTTATCAGATGAATCTTCATCTTCTAATATTCAATAAAATAAATAACTTGGGCTATCTTAACACCATAAATAGACTTCAAGGTTGTATTTGAATGTCTTGAATCATGTTCTAAGGCTTGAGATCATGTCTTGATCAAAAGTCAAAGATGTAGTTGACTTTGGTTGAGAAACCTTAGTTTCATGGCCAAAAGGATTTGAACATTGAAGTACTTGTAATGAAGCTATGTTGTACTTGGTATTGGGTAGAGAGAAGTATCTTGAGAATATGAGGACTTGATTGGTTGATGATCCATTCAAAACCATGATTGACCAATTCTTTAAGCCCTTTTGAAGTAAACCTTAATCCATAGGAAAGAAAACAAAGCAAATCCTGATAACTTGGTTAGTTATGCATGAATGATTGACCTAGAATGTTATGCTAAAGATAAAATTAAGGTGGAATCTTAAGGTTAAAATTTAGGGTGTGACAAATGCCCCTATTTAAGGTTCTCCTAACAGGAGATATGAAGATTGAGATCTTCGTCTCGACGAGATATAAGAGACTTAAATACAAACATGCACAATCTTTAGCCCTAAGATTGCCACAAAATGCTTATGATATGATATGAATACAAGACAAGAATTCTGCGAGGAAAATGGCACAGGAGAAAAGTGTATATTGGGAAAAGATTACAACTCTACTGGGGAAAATTGACAACTGCACGGGGAAGAGACTATCAACTATCACTGGGGATAGCCTAAACACAAGGTAGCCTAAGCAACAAGCAATAAAATTGAAAGGGAAAGATGACCTACTACCAAATATATGGCAGCCTAAGCAAAATCATTTGACCAAAAAGGATGTGTATTACCTACTATCAAACATATGATAGCCTAAGCAAATGTAACAAATGAAAGGAAATAGTACCTACTATCAGACATATGGTAGCTTAAACCAAAGGTACTTGACCAGACGATGAAATTTATCACCTACTATCAAACATATGATACCCTAAGTAAATGTAATAAATTTGAAAAGAAAGATCACCTACTACCAACTTGTAGAAGCCTAAGCAAAAGGTGCCTAACTCGGAAGGAAATATCACCTACTACCAAGTGTATGGTAGTTTAAGCAAAAGGTGTCATACTTAGAAGGAAAGATTACCTACTACCAAGTGTATGGTAGAGTAAGAAAAGGTGTCTGATAAAAAGGATATGATATATTACCTACTATCGAACATATGATAGCCTAAGAAAAGGTAATAACCTAGAAGGAAAGATCATCTACTACCAACTTGTGGCAACCTAAGCAAAAGGTGTCAAACTCATAAGGAAATATTACCTACTACCAAGTGTATGGTAGCCTAAGCAAAGGTATCTGACCAAAAGGATACAATATATTACATACTAACGAACATATGATAGCCTAAGAAAAGGTAATAAACTGGAAGGAAAGATCACATACTACCAACTTGTGGCAGCCTAAGCAAAAAATGTCTAACTCAGAAGGAAATATTACCTACTACCAAGTGTATGGTAGCCTAAGCAAAGGTAACTGACGAAAAATATGCTTCTATGATCAAAATATGATTCGGCTTCTTCTTTAACTAAATTATCCATTTAGAAAAGGTAAATAAACTTCTCCAACACTTCAAGGTTGTATGCCATGAGCAGGTCTCAGTTTCTTCTTTGATCAAGGTCTTTCACTTGAAAAGGGTCAAATAAATTTAGTGCTCTGAGGTTGTATGCCACGAACAAAATCTTGAGTTCTTCCTGGACGAGTGAATGCTTGTGGGGAAGCATCTTCACAGGGGATTAGAATTTCACTGGATTTTAATGACTTCAGCGGGGATTCACAACCTTATTGGAGATTTGAAAACTTCATCGGGGATCACAAAAGAGATGCAAGTCGTTTGATTTGTAAAACAGGCCTTCTCACATAAAGAGAAATGTCATATGAATCTTCACCAAAATTCTCAAAGAGATGCCATTTGATGGGAGTAAATTGAATAGTGGACTCACTAGGGAGAACATCACTGAGGAGCAATATTGTTGTAGTTTTAAATTGCATTGGAGAAAATAAAATCCTTGCAATAGGAGATCTCAAATAAAGAGAAATACTTGTAAGGTCTTTAACAAACTTGTTGGGAATAGACAAGCTGTCTTGAAAAGAGACTGCCATTTACCATCCAAACAGAAAACTTTCAATGGAGATCTGTGAACAGATTCTTCCTGGGCATAAAATGCAAAATAAATGCACACTCAATCTAGGTTTAACAACCTAGAGAGGTTCAAAATTGTGATCGCCAGGGATCAAAGTTCAATTCAAAAAATAACTGAAGAGAAATGGTCAAGCAAGACTCTATCCAATGAGGAATGAACTCTACTGGGGTTTATCTCATCCAAAAATGGAAGAGATAGATAAAGAAAAATCTTCCCCGAGGATCAAACTTAGTGGGGAATTAGAAAGGAGGTGCACTTTCTGCTTAAGACTGACGACTCTACTGGGGAGATAAGACAAACCAAGTCACTCAGGGATAAACATAGCCAAAGTGAATGAATAAAAAAGCAACAAAAATTCAAAATGCACATATGTCATGTATATATGAATGAATGTATGTCATGTTATGTTATGTTTATGCTGACAAAACAAATGAAGAGAAGTAAATTGGAGATGAAATAAACATCTCGACAAGGATACTCGGGAAATATTCAAAAGATAGAAACATCACTAGGGATGAATGGGAAGCCACATATGGAATCACAATCCTCCTTCAAGGCTTCAAAATTCTCTGAGGGAAAAAAAGTACTCCACTTGGGAATATAACATCATGACCTCACTTAGGGGATTGTCAGGATGAATCTCATGATTTTGTTAGGGAGGAGAAAGATCCACTAGGGAAGACCAAACTCATGATTAGAGAGACTTTATGGGGATAAAATAAATATCCACTGCGAACTGAAGTAGTCTGAATGAAATTCGTAATTGGAGATGTCAAAGCTGAGAGAACACATGGGATAAAATAAATATCCACTTCATTGGGGAAGCTCAGATCAATGTCGCAGCCGTAAATGTCAGAGTTGAGACTTCATGAGGATGAGATAAACATCCATTTTGCTGGGGAAGATTGAGTTGTAAGAGATTCAATAAGGAATGAAATAAAATTCACTTCATCAGGAAGGTTGAAGTCAAGGAAATTCTCAGGTCACCAATTGGGGAAACTTTGCATCAAACCTGTCATAACTGCTTGACGTGGAGATTCACCGAGGAATTGTCATGACTACCTAAAGTAGAAATTTACTGGGGAGATGATGTGAAGAATACTATAAGAAAAAAATGGCTCTGAATTTCAAAGTCTATCATCCTTGGAGAAGCTGCTAACGACTTTTAGTGTCCATAAATCAAAGTAAAACGCACACACATTTTAGAAAACAATTTTAAATTTGTTTCAAAAACTGCTATTAAGAATAAAAGACATCTTGCAATAAAAAAATGAACAGAAGGATTGCCAACAAATGGAAAAGGCTCAAATTTCATTAATTGAATGTTAGTCCACAAATGGCGTGACTCCATGGATTATTACAAAGTTAGAAAATGGAAAATAATAGAAAAGACTACGTCAAAAAAAATGCACATTATCTCCTAGACAACTTCTAATTCTCTGTGCTCTGAGCTTTTGACGATCTGACTGATGAGTTTTTGATGATAGAAGTGGCTTTTGACAATCCAATATGATTTGATGAAGTTGACTAGCTTTATCCCTAAATTTTGCCTAGATTGCCTTTTCAGGTTTTCAATCTATCGAGATGATTTTTTCTGTTTTTGTCTCTAATTTTTGCCTGGATCTCCCTTTCTGGTTCTCAGTCCATCGAGACGCTCATTCTTGCCTAAGTCGCCCTTCCAGGTTTTCTACATAGCGAGCTGTTCTTTTTATTTTTTAAGCATAGTAATTTTTAACAGCATCAACATTCACAGGACAAGTAATCTCATCTCCATCCATGGTTGCTAGAATTAAAGCACCTCATGAGAAGACTTTCTTGACAATGTATGGGTCATTATAGTTAGAAGTCCACTTGCTCCTAGAATCCGTGAGGAAGGATTGGATTTTCTTAAGTACAAGGTTGCCCTCTCTAAATTCACGAGGTTGAATCTTCTTGTCAAAAGCTTTATTCATCATCTGCTGATATAACTGACTATGGCATAAAGCAGTCATCCTCTTTTATTCGATTAAGTTCAATTGGTCATACCTATTTTGACACCATTTAGTCTCTGAGAGCTTAACCTCCATCAGAAGTCGCATGGAAGGAATCTCAACTTCTATTAGGAGTACAACCTCCATGCCATAAATAAGTGAAAAAGGGGTTGACCCTGTTGATGAGCGTACTGAAGTACAATACCCATGCAAAGCAAATGGGAACATCTCATGCCAATCCTTGTAAGTGACAACCATTTTATGGATGATCTTCTGTATGTTCTTGTTTACAGCCTCGACAGCTCCATTCATCTCCGGTCGGTAAGGGGATGAGTTATGATGTTAAATCTTGAACTCCTAACACAACTCTTTCATCATTCTATTGTTCAAATTTGACCCATTTTCAATGATTATTTTACTCAGCACACCATAACGAAAGATGAGTTTACTCTTGATAAATCTGACAACCACTTGTCTAGTAATGTTCGCATATGAAGTGGCTTCGACCCATTTGGTAAAGTAATCAATTGCCACCAAAATAAAATGATGTTCATTAGAAGCTTTTGGCTCGATCATACCAATCATGTCAATGCCCTACATGGAGAAAGGCCATGGAGAAGAGATGACTTTAAGAAGAGTTGGAGGTACATAAATGTTGTCAGTATAGATTTGGAACTTATGGCACTTCTTAGCAAACTTATAACAATCGTATTCCATCGTTATTCAATAATAGCCTGCTCTTAAGAGTTTCTTCTCCATCACGTGTCCATTGGCATGAGTGCCAAAGAAACCTTCATCAATTTTAGTTATTAACATGTTTGTTTCTCGTTTTTCAACACATCTTAGCAAGACCATGTCAAAGTATCTTTTGTAAATCACATCATTATTCAGGAAAAAGTTACCAACCAATCTTCTCAATGTATTTCTATCTTTGTTGGAGGCCCCATATGGGTACTCTTACTTTCAGAGAAATAACTCGATATCATGATACCAAGGCTTACCATCACTGACTTCTTTTATTAAAAACACATGAGCAGGTCTGTCAAGACGCATAACATTAATCTTGGGACAGTCATTCTAACGATTTACCGTTATCATGGAAGTCAAAGTTGCCAAAGCGTCTGCCGTTATATTTTCATCACGAGGAATGTAATGGAACTCAACTTTGTTGAAGAAGGGGAACAGTCTTCTTGCATAATCTTTGTACGGGAGCAAGCTATCTTGGTGAGTTTCCTACTCTCCTTTAATTTGGTTGATCACCAAAGCAGAACCACCAAACACATCCAAGTTCTTGATTCTCATATAGATTGCCTCTTCAAGAACTATGATGCATGGTTTGTACTCAGCTTCATTATTTGTACATGTGAAAGTCAATCTAGAAGTAAATGGGATGTGGGGCCTATGAGAAGTTACAATAATTGCCACAAACCCTTTTCCATATGTGTTGACAGCACCATCAAAGATTAAACCCCATTAAGAATCTAGCTCAGGTCCTTCATATGGCAATGGCTCTTCACAATCTTTCATCTTTAAGTACATCACGTCTTCATCGAAAAATCATCTTGGATAGACTGATAATTTTCAATAGACTGATGAGCTAGGTGGTCAGTCAAGACACTTCATTTGATAGATTTTTGAGTGTGGTATTCAATGTCATACTCTGATAATAGCATCTGCCATCTGGCAATTCTTCATGTTAGAGCAGGCTTCTCAAAAATGTATTTAATCGGGTCCATCTTAGAAATATATATGGCCCAATAGTCATAGGTAGATCCACCTCTCCAATCACATTCCTCTTTGATCCATCAAAAGCTTTAACAATAATCCCACTTGGTCTCATAGACGCTCCTTGATACGAAAATCTTGCTAAAGTTGTTTTGGGAATCACATTCAATGATGATCCAGTGTCAACCACCACACTAGATAATGCATCATTCATGCAATTCATGGAAATGTGTAATGCCAAGTTGTGTTTCCTCCCCTCCTCTAGGAGCTCTTCTTTACAAAATCCAAGATTATTGCACGAAGTAATATTGCCCACAATTCTATCAAATTGATCAATAGTCACGTCATGGTCAATGTAAGCCTGTTTAAGAACCTTATGCAGTGCTTTTCTATGCGTTTTTAAGCTCATCAATAATTGCAACACAGAGATCTTGGATGGCGTTTGCAAAAGCTGGTCCACGGCCTTATATTCGCTTCTTTTAATCATCTTTAGAACTTCATCAGATTTAGAAGAGGGATCAGTTCCACTAGAGTTCCCTATGGTTGAATCCTTCACAGTCGTTTCTCGAAAGAAATCTCATTCTCCTTTGGAGGTGTTAAAGAGAAAACATGTTCACTCCTTGTAACCCTTCTAACGTCGGCAATATTAACAATGGATGGCAAGACATGCAGAGGTACCTCCCTTCCTTTCTCTAGCATGGTTGCATTATATTTGTAAGGAACCGCCCTATCAGAGACATAGGGGTAGGGTCGGGCACATTGATAACCAAAGGAATTATAAAAGGCCTTATGATATTATAAGTAAACTCAAGACGCTCCAATTCTTTAAACTGAGGCACTATTACAAACACTTCTTCGTCTTCATCCATATCAACTAGATTTCTATGGTAGGTGATTGTGATAGTCCTTCGGTCCAATAAGCTATGGATATCACTTCTTACAAGCTGGCACCCTCGCGGGTTGACGGAATAAACACGACAAGCAGTGTAATTATGGTTTTCATGATCAAAAAAGGCCATTCTAGTTAATCCTTCATGAATTCTCACCAAAGGTTCTTAGATGAACCTAACACCAAAAACAACATATTTTGCAGGGCACCCTTGCACCATATTGACATGAGGTTAATATTCAAGGGCATGCCTATTCCTATAACATTTCATAATTACTCGATCTAGCAAATGTTGAAGACTTTTCCTCACAAGATGACAACCCCATCTAGGTGTCATGGTACAGACAACACAAGCTACATAGTCATGTGGTTGTAGGCGGCCACGACTAACCAATCCCTTATTCATTCCCACTGAATCTTCAATTAAATGTAAAAACATTGAAAATCCTGAATTCACCGGGATAACCATGCACCATATTCACACTGGCTGACCCATATGGTGGGAGGGGGTTGACTTGCACATTTGGATTTGTGTCCTTGAAGGACAAAATCCAACATTTAATCAATTTCAGCCTATAACAGTTCTCAATGTTGTGTCCTGGGGCACCTTGATGATACAGATAAAATTGATCTTCCTTGTACCAATAAGAAAAGTCCTTTTGAATTTCTGGTGGAGATTTAGTCTGAATATGTCCCTTTTGCAACAAAACTGGAAATAGCTCTACGTAAGACATAGGGATAGGATCAAATTTTAGCTTTCTCTGCACACGATTCTGATTGTTGAATGGTTGACGAGCCTGTTGAAAGGGCTGTTGATTTTGCTAACGATGGTGATGTTATTATTGTGCCTGTTGTGGTAGTTGATATTGTTGTACAAACTGTGGCTGGTAAGCGGGAGTATTAATGACTGGTGAGACAGCTGCAACATTTTGTTGTTGGTATCTTCTTTTTGATCGACCATGATGTACAACTCATACTTCTTGCTCTTTCTTCTTCATGAAGCTACCTTCATGCTTCTTCACACTACTAGAAGTAATTCCTTCTTTGGTAAGCCTACCCTCACGAACCCCTTCTTCCAAACACAATCCTATGTTTACCATCCCAGTAAAATCATTGGGTGTGCTAGCTACCATCCTTTCATAGAAAAACGGACTCAACATCTTCAAGAAGATCTTGGTCATTTCCTTTTCTTCCAGAGGTGGGGTGATCTGAGCTGCCACTTCGCGCTGGTGTTGGACATAATCTTTGAAGTTTTCTTTGTCTTTCTAGGTCATGGCTCTCAACTGATCCATGTTGGGTGCCATATCAACATCATATTTTTACTACTTGATGAAAGATTCACAAAAGTAATTGAAGGTTTGGATCCTTGTACTATCTAGCCCCATGTACCACTTAAGGGTTGCACCTGTCAGACTATCTTGGAAATAATAAATAAGCAGTTGGTTATTGTTAGCCTGTGTCGACATCTTGCGATCTTACATAACGAGATAAGTTTGGGGGAAATAGTTTCCTTTGTATTTCTCAAAGTTTGGAACCTTAAACTTGTGAGGAATTTTGACATTTTGGACCATATAAAGATTGGAAGCACTCTTCCCAAATAGGTCTTTCTCGCGGAGGGCTTTAATCTCTTTCTTCATCTCCAAGAATAGATCTTGGAACTCATCCATCCTTTCATCAATTCTAATACTATCGCTAGGTGCGGTGTGGAACACTGGCTCTTCAAGGTTATAAGGAACAAAATTCACCAAGGGCGGTGGCATAGTCATTACAGCAGTCACAACTAGGGCTTCAAAAATTGGTGGGCGGTATCTGGATGGAACATAGTTTGGAGGCATACCCCATGGATAACCGGAAGGCATGGTGTAATGTGGTTCACTTGTTGGCACCATTGGGATCAGCATAGATACAATTTCTAAGATTACAGTCCTTTGAATATGTTCCTGTGAGTTATGTGACGACTGATTTTGGGCAGCCGCCAACGCTTACATCATATTGTTGAGTTTCTCCAAGCTCTCTTTCAGTGTAGTAACTTCCTCGCGAAGTACCCTGTTTTATTATCCTAACTGGTTCAATCTCCGTTGATGGTCTTCTTGAGTATTGTATCGGTGATTCAGCTTTCCTATTGGAAGGAAGAAGCAAGAGTGAGAACCCGGAATGCAAAGGATGCAATGCTAATGATGTATGCAAATGCACAATGCAAATGGATTTCAAGGAACTCAAAAGTTATATTTGCAAATACCATAAAGAAATAACACATGTTGGAACAAAAACTTCATTCATTAATAATAAGTAGAGTTACAATTTTGAAGTACAAAACAAGAAACCCAAAATACAAGAGGGGAAAGTAAAACCTAATGGGTCCTAAGGAATCCCATTTAAGAAGTTCATATTCCATGCATCCTCTTATGCATCTTCAACTCATTATTTTATAACACAAGCTTGTTAGCAATCCATTTCCAAGCACTTGAGGTAGAAGGGATGTTGGAATACTCATGAGTACTAGGAACTGGCTGCACACTAGAGAAAAATAAATTCTCTTGCGCCACATGTCTTTCCATAACACGTCTCTCAAGTAGCTCGATCAAGTCGTCTTTCTCCTTTAGCCTCCTCTTTGTCTCTATCTATTCAACATGGATAAGATGGTACTTCCCTTCCCAAGTATCTCGCTCTAACTTCATCCTCGCCAACATTTCTTGATATTCCTACATACGCTTGATGGGGATTGTAGATGACGATGCAACAACTGGTTGTAGAGGTATTTCAAGAAGGTATGGCATTTTGAGGTCACAAGCTCTAGATTGAACCCATTAAATGAAAGGCTCAAAGGCTACACAATTACTCTTCCCTAAATCATTCTTAGTCTTCCTATAAATTGTCCCCCAAGCATGCACAATTCTATCCTTAGAGTTCGCGCTAGCTTTCTCATTAAGATAAAAGAAATTGGCTAATAGAGTATTGCTAGGTTTCTCCTTCATAGGGAACCCAAATTGACGCCTTGCAAGAATTGGATTATAACTAATTCCACCTCATATACCAAGAAGAGGTACGTTAGGAAATTGGCCATAACTATCAATAATGAATCCCTTGTCGTTGGTTGGGTCATACCAATATACATTGGTGTGAGTAAGAGACATGAGCCTTGGGGACCATCTAAGCTTGTCGAGATTTTCTTTGAAGAGTTTAGTCTGAGGCAAGTGCGAAATAAACCAATTGTAGAGTAGAGAAGCACAACACAGAATGGTCCCACCTCCTTTGAGAGTCCTATGATGGATGGAATGGTAGGTGTCACCAAGCAATGTAGGCACAAGATTTCCACTATAAATATCCGGATAACATTAACATCACCAAATTCGTCAATGTTTCAGATCAAAATGAAACTATAAATGAGTAGTGCGAAGATGGCCTTGAAGGCGTCTATACTATTCTCCCTGGCTAATAAAAAATCTTTCTCTATCAAGAATCTAGAAGGCAAACCATTGATTCCTCCTTTAGTAGTAAAGTTGGCTTTGACCTCGAATGCTTCTAAGTGAATGGCATCAACAATGTTCTTAGGTGATGGATTCTTCTCTGAACCACTGAAAGGTTTCTTATCCAATATTGGTAGGCCGACCAAATACGAATACTCCTCCAAATTAAGGACAAGTTTATAATTAGGGAACATAAAGTAGTGATTGATGGGGTCATAGAACTGCACAAATTTGTCGAGAACTCCTTCTTCCATCTTGGTATTGATAATACCCAACAGTCTTCCATGACGCTTTCTGAAATCCTTAGGACAAGAAACCAAATCTCTTAACTTTCTCAACTCTACTAAATCAAGTTTCTTGAAGTCGTACTTCTTGGTGTTTCTCTTCCCAAAATCCATGATACCTATTTATTTCTGCAAAGGAAAAGACAATTGAGTTCCTTGAAACCAAAAAGTTTCCATGAAGGCATGAATATATGGATGGATGTAATGCACAAACACACATATTCACATATATACAAACATGGACACATATGGGTTTAGGGTTTTGACGTCACGAGCATAGAGCCATGGGTCTAACCATCCCAAAAAGGTGTGTACTATAGGTTTATTTGTACCTATACAACAAGCTCTACAAAGTTACCAGAGTCATCGATAAATCTTTCAGATATTATCGGCTTGCATGACTACTCATGCGGGCTAATAATATTCTCAAGATAAACTCGTCTAAGTGTAGTATCACATGTCAACCATCACAGCTCTACACCTGGATAATCACTTCACTACATCCTAAAAAGGCTTATAGGGGTGAAGGGATACTAAGGTCCTTAGCTTCACGGACTCCCATGTCGGAAAAAGTAACGCCAATACGACTACTCGTACGACATCAGTAATACCAAAAGGGCTTCCACTGAGCATGGTTATATCTTATGTTAATCATGTTAGGACCACTCCTAACAGATAACTATTGATTATGCCACAATCCTATCATAAGAACACTCAAGTCCGGGTTAGGACTTATCTCACCATAATATGATCATCCAAAGTAACCCAAGCATATAGCAAACAAATATGTACAGATATATACAAATATATAAACAAATAACACATACAAAACAAGTTAGGTGTAACCCACGCTGATCCCCAGTGAAGTCACCATTTCAGTCGCGGTGAGAATCAGAGACCATAGCTATTAAGTTAACTACGTTCACAAATCTTAAATCACCACCGATCTTTAATTTATCCAAGGAAAGGGAAAAAGAACTAATAACCCATAAACGTACAATGCATTGCAAAGCAAAAGAGAATCTAAGATTTGGGAGTTGGTTATACTAAGGGAAGGTACTAACACCCTAAGTATCTATAGTACTCTATAGGAACCTCTTGTCTTATTGTGTTATATGTTAATTTGTTTGCTAAAGGTGAAAAGATGGGTAAATTGAAAAGAAAAAGGGGAAAAAGAAAAAGGTATCTCGCTAGGATCAACGTAATCTTATGCCTACATATCCTGTATAGGAAGTCAGAGCAATCATAATTCGGCTAACTACGAGTAAAAGCGTGTTTTGTTGGTTTTAGGAGAAGGGACAAGTCATCATCTTAAGGATAATACTCAACTAAACCACCATAAACATGTGGAAGATGGATATTTTCTTCACATTGAGAGAAGGGTTCCAAATCGGATATAAAATCGACGAGTATGCCACATACCTCTCACAAGTGGGAAAAAACCTACATCTTTCTCAATTATGTCATGGGGTAGGAGAATTACATCTCGACTAAAGATGACTAGTTTCTAATTCTCTCATGGGAGAAGGAAACTTAACTGTAAGTTATCTAAAGTCGGAAATGTCTTAATAGTAACTACCTAAAAGGATAAATAAACTAAGTATGTATAACTTAAAGTGATCAATCTAAAGGGGAAACAAATATCACACAATGGGTGAAAGGAATAAAAGAGAAATTGCAAAATGCAATGCACATGACTATAAAGTCAACCAATGAACCCTTCCCTTGGATTTGAGCATAAGCGAGCAACATCAATGAAGCATAAAGAAAAGGAATTCAAAGCTAAACTAAGATCATGAGTGAATGTAACATGTGTTAAAGTAAACAATCAACTCAAGAAGTATGACAACAAGTTATCGATGAAGTACACAACATGTTAGACATGAAGGCAAGAAAGTAATGCAAACATTTGTATCTGAAAGTAACAAACAAACATCAATACCCAACATACAAAGACCAAATAGACCAAATGAGATGATAACTCAAGGGGGAAGTAGCTACACTTCATCATATTTAACACATTCAAGAGATTAAGAAATGATCACAAAGACATCAAACATGCACCAAATCATGGGTCATACACTTGTCAAGAACAGGTTCACAAGAAAAAGTTATAGATGAATCAAACATCAAGGTCAAAGAATGAAACCAAGGTTGGACAGTAGTATATTAAAACATTTCAACTTATAGACAACATCATGATATCAAATAAACTCAACAAGGAACATACTTAAAACATGTGCAAAGAACTAAGCATGTATTAATCCATATCAACCACAAAAGGACTCAAACATCCAAATATAAGTAAAGGAAATAAAAAGGTAAGAAATACACATTAAGGCCAAGGAAGTCAGAAGCTCAAACATGGATTTTTCAAGTCATTTAAGATCAACAAGCATCAAAGATATCTATACAAGAAACAAAGTTCAAAGACTAGGTCAAAACAAAGCAAAACCATGATCAAAACTAACCCTAACTTGAAACATCAATGAAAAATAGAAAAATAGCAAAATAAATTAAAACAAAAGACTCTACCTCATGGCAATGCATTCAAAATTATGTGTGTAAAATGTCTCTAGAAGAAAAGCATAAGAGCTTACACAAAAACAACCAACAAGTTCACGATATCCTACTAATCGAGCATCAATTAAGGGACACAAAATCAAATGAAAAGCAAACAAATTGACATCACCAAAGTCCAGAAAAAGCACTCAAATATCATCACATCACATGTCAAAAGATTACAAAATATGGGCTCAAGAAAAAGTTTCTAAGACATCAAGAAACAAAACCCTAATTTAGGGGGTACTATAGTAAAACACCTTACGCAACTAATCAAAAATAAAATAGGAAAATAAATTTAAAAAATAAAAATAAAAGTGAAAATAAATTCTCAAGACATCAAAGTGTTTAAAATATTTTTTTGGATTTTTTTAATGTAAAATAAATATTAAAAATAAAGAAAATAGTGAAAAGGAAGGAATGAAAATAAAATGTGAAAGAAATAAAGGAGGGGGGTTACTGAGAAAAAAAAAGCAAACAACATAATCCCAACTCAGACACGTTGGGCCAGGAAAAGGGTGGTGTAAAACATCAAATTGGCTAGGCTAAGGTCAGAAAAAAAAAAACATAAAAATGAAGTGTTGTGTTTCATTAATTCGAGTAAGTGCCACATAGGATCCACTCGAGCACCACACAAGCCTGGTCATACATTCAAACCATCCATGCAAGCAATCACACATAGACGCCAGATCTAGGGCTCCAGTCATATTCTCCGCGAGAGGTCACCGGAGCAAATCCAGAATCTCATCTATTCTCAAAAACCTTTACACCAATTTGAAGTGTTTTTTGCATAGGTTCTAAATATGACCACAAAACTCATTTAGAAACACTCTAACACAAAGAAAACGAGTCATGAAAACTTAAGGCTAAAACTAAAACTTGTTTAAAATAAAACAACAATATCACCAAATAAATTCTTATGTTTTAAACCATTAAAAACAAACATCAACCAATCAAATATGTATTGAGAAGTAAAAGAGGAGGAATGGAAATTTACTCATAGTGATCACTTGTGTGCTTCTTTTCCACGTGTAAATAAAGCTCCAAACTCCTCCTTTACCTCTTAGTAACTTCTCAGAATAATGATAGAAGCAAGGAAATGTAAGTAAAGGCTTAGAAATAGGAGATTCGAAGGAATGGAAAATTTTGAGAATAAGAGGGTTTTGTTATCCTTGGTTGCAGAATGAAATCCACCACCCTTTCTAGAGTTTATTTTTTCATAATGGATGGTTAAAAAGGATGTTACTATGGTTAAACTTGTGGTTAAATATTTGAACCAACATTTGAAAATTGGGTGGAGTGAAAATATAGTACGAGTGGCTTATGGTTTTTGGTTGTTGTAGTTATCATTTAGTGGACAAGAGTGGTCAGAAAATGGAAGAGTGGAGAGAGAAACCTTGGTGAACAATTTTTGCAACTTTGTCCTCTTGATTCTTTTGGAAAAATGGTTTCAAAATGGTACAAGTGATGTATGAGAATGTTTGGCTACGTTTGGCAATGTTTAGTGATCCTTTGGCAAGGTTTTGGTGCGCATGAATTATAGTGGAAAGATTGTTGCATAAAATGATTCAACCTTGGGCATAAAATAGCAACCTATGATGCCTTGGGGACATAGTCATCTAGCCATATTAGAACTAACATAAATCTATGCTTATTACTCCAATTCATTAGTTCTTTGGATCAAATGAAAGTATGGAAGAAGATGAACAACTTTCATGTTCATATCAAATTAAAACAATGCTTGGAGGCATGAGAAAAATTGAGTGGAAGTTGGACGCACAAAACTATCACAAGTAACTTAGAAATTTTTCTAAGTTATGAGATTTTGACAACTTTGAAACCCTATCTTTTAAAGATCATAACTTGATATTTATTAGTCCAATGAAGAAGTTCTTGGTATAGAATTCCAAAATCTTGTTTTTCTCAACTTCATGCTATCGTAACTTGAAATCTATTCACTTTTTTTAGAATTTCTCCTCATTGAAAAAGTTGTAGTATGGAATGTGCTCTTCAAATTGATCTTTGGACCCAAAAAATGGATGCATAGATTGGAAGTTATAACCTTGGCAAGTCAGCATCAAATTAGGGTTTTCATCCTAACTTAGAAAATTTTCACTCCACATGATTGCCCTTTTTGCAAGTAACCTCCTTTCTCTTGATTTTTATTTATTGATAATGACCTAAACCACATGTTATCATCATTCTTGACTTGAGGGAGGCATGGTTGACCAAAACTCTCAAAAGTCAAACATTGAATTAAAGGAACAGTTGACTTTTTATTAGATGAGTCTTCACATTTTAATCTTTAATAAAATTAATCGCTTGGGCTATTTGAACACCATGAATAGACTCCAAGGGTATACTTAAATGTCTTGAATCATATCCCAAGGCTTGAGATCATGTCTTGATTAAAAGTCAATGATGCAATTGGCCTAAAATGGGTAGCCTAAAATGTTATACTAAAGATAAAAATAAGGTGGAATCTTAGGGTTAAAAATTAGGGTGTGGAAGTTACTTCGACAAATGACGAGCATGGTT
>CAWUDS030006075.1:0-40917 GCA_963859935.3 Lathyrus sativus | reverse complement strand
ACATAAACATTTTAATATCAATTAAAATACAAAATTCCAATTAAATCAGAAATTAAATGAAATGAAAATATTTTTTTTATAAAAAATAATAGACTCAATCATGAGTAATATGCAAAAAGAATGGATTTGATTGGATTAATATTCATTTAGTTATGAATTTTACAAAAATGATGAATTAAATGAAAAAATAATGAAATCCACCAAAAATGAATAAAGACACGGTGCAAATAGAAATCATTTTCAGTTAAAATTCTGGGTTGGGCTTGCTGGGGGGTGTGGATAACACTCAGATTACTAAGCCCAAACGCTTGGATAAATGAAACGCATCGTTTCATCAGAAACTCTTCACAAGCCAGAATTAAAACACATCCGTTGGATCAGCTTCTAGTCAATGGTCAGACCAAGATCCAATGGTATAAACTTCATCTTCTCCATTTCAAAGCTCTGAGCTTCGCGCCCAGCTATGGCCACCGCCGATGGAGCTCCGGTCGTCTTCCCCAACCCTAGTTCACTCTAGGAGCCTCCCATGCAAATGGTCAAAACATGAAACACACTCCAAATCTTGCCACGAACTCAATCATGCCATTAGTTTCTTCTGAAACCCCAAGAATCATCATCTCCCAATCTCAACCGAAAATGGTAATCTTCCTATTTTGTCTCTAATTCAACAATTAACCACCTGAAAACCATCCTAGGCCATTATACAACTAATATAACAACCTAATTCAACCTAATTCTACCTAAATCAAGCTAGGGGAAGAAGGTTACAAACCTGGAAATTCTTGAATAACAGATGCACGAAATCTTCACTTCAAGCTCTCAAATCTTCTGGACACGATCACTGAACCTCCTCCTTGCTTCTGTATGCAAAAGATTCAATGGAAAGTGCTTCAATCTTGAAACATGATGCTGAGTTGCAGGTGCTGAAAACCCCTTGCTCCCACACGATCTAGCCACCAATTCTTCTTGGAAATGATCTGGAATCAATCCTTGACACTCATGGAAGAAGAATCAATCAAGAAAATGGAAGGAAATGGAGGAAATTGATGAAACCGATTTCAATTGCAATCTATGAAAACTCAATCCCAAACTATGCTCAAACCTTCAATGATCACCAACCTCTGCCATGGATTCATTCTACTCAATATATAGATGGAGTTTGGATGATCTAGAACCCTCTAGATCCTTCCAATGAGATTTTACACATCTCATGTCATGAGATTTTGGATCACTTATCATGCCATGCTCAAATCTGTTTGCAGCTTGAAATTCATCTCAATCTCCTTCAATTTCTCCCCTAGTGACAATTTGTAAGGGTTTAGCTTGCCATGTTCCTTGCCCATGCCTCAATTCTAAGTTTTGCAAATGTTGCTTAATATGCAAGTAACCATTTTCCAAAGCAAGTCCATGATTTAGACCTCAAATAAAAAATGTGGCTAAACCATTGTCTTTAAAATGTTTTCTAGAGCCAAAATGATATATTACATGCCATGGTTTGGATGTGTAGCTTGAAAATTTCAATTTCCAACTTTGACTTATTTAACTTATGCCTTCATTTTAGGTCATTTTTACCACTTTGAGCTACAAGCCTTTTCAACATCTCATGACCTCCTTACTAGCCTTAAAACATCATTTTAAGCAAGTTTGATGTTGAAGATGTTTCCATTTGAAGCTTGGAAATATGAGTTATGGCCTTATGCTTGAAATGACCTATAATCTCCAAATGACCAAAATGCCCTTGACTTGTCAAAGCCATAACTTGAGTTCTACAAATCCTATCAAGGACTTCTAGTACTCTCTATAAAGCTAATAAGGTAAGGAACAAAATTCATGTTGACCAAAAGTTCATAGGAATCATCCTTCTTGGGCAAACGTTGGATTCAAGTTGGGTAACTTTCAAGGCCCCAGATTCACATACCTCAGATGACCTGTAACTTGTCAAAGTCATAACTTGAGTTCTACAAATCCTATCAAGGACTTCTAGTACTCAAATTAAAGCTAAGAATAAGCTCTACAACATTCATGTTGGGGGCAAGATGAGATGACAATCACATCTTGAGCTAAACTGCCTTGAAGATAGGGGTCAAACTAGGGGATTTTACACTGTCAAGCCTTAGAAACCCTAGCCTGAAACTTCTCAAACTCTTAAATCATGATGATTTGACCTTGGAATCATCCTTATAACATCTCAATGTGTCACTCCATGATCACATGGCTCTTTGAGTCAGGTCTCAACCTTCTCCAAATCATCAGTTGACCTAGGGTTGACCCAATCAAACCCTAATTACACCACTCATGGCTGAGTCTTCTTAAACTAGCACCATGACCTCTCTAGGCTCCATGATGGCTTTCAAGACATCTCATAAGCTCTCTCAAGGCTTCAAGTCCACATTCTTGGCTTCAGAATCATCTGATGAGCTCCCCACAACTCTCAAGTTAGGAGGCACACAACCTTGGTTTCAACCAATCTCTCTGAGGATCTTTTCACTTCTCTGACAAGGATATCAACCCTTGAACACTTGAATAACCTTCTTATCTAGCTTCATAGCTCTTGATTGGTAGTCATACCTCTTGATCTCCTGCACACATGTCAATGAAATGCAAATGATAATGCTAATGTGAATGAAATGAAACATAAGCTAGGTAAAGAAATGTTGGTCAAATTTTAGGGTGCAACAATTTGGAGTCAAGAACTTGATGGAAAAGGCCTTGGAAAGTTGTCCCAAAAATCTGCCTAAAACTTGTCGCAGTTAACATCTTTGAAACCCTAACTTGGAGATATCATAACTTGAGTTCTACACATCCAATGGAGGAGTTCTAGCACTCAAAAGAAAGCTTGGAGGATGCTCTATGTTGTGGCGAGAATTGGATATCAAGCTATTGATTAACTTGAATCACAAATCATTATTCACCACTGGTCTTTAATTTGTCCAAGGGAAGGGAAAAAGATCGAATAACCCATGAGTATGCAATGCAAACAAATCTAGAGAGTATAAGGTTCGGGGTTGGTTATAACTAGGGAATGTGTTAGAATCCTAAGCATATGTAATACTATAAAGGAACCTCTTGTTTTGTCGTGTTATTATTGTTTGCTAAGGGTGACCTAGGGGTTTATTTCTAAGTATGGTTGTCACTACGCGAAAAATGACACAGAGTCGCCACCGAATTTTATTTATCCCAAAGAGGGAAAGGGAAATAACGATAAAACCTTTAGGGAAAGAACATGGTCATCACAACCAAGTTTTGGGTTCGGAAGTCGGTTATGCGAGGGGAAGGTATTAGCACCCCCTCACATCCATCGTACTCGATGGAAACCTTCTAGGTGGTTTAGCCAAAATGGGTGTTTTAATCTAAAAGTATACTTGCTTAAGGGAAAGGGGGTTTGCTTTTTTATTAGAGTGCTCTCCAAGGATTGTGGCCCTTGTGCCTACGTATCCTCACTTAAAAAAAGTGAAGAATCAGAGCTCCGTAGTTCGGAGGCTTGAGAAATGATTGTGCGTTGATTGATTATACACCTTAAAAAAGGGTTTTCGGATGATGCCCTAAGGCGAAGAAGAAGTTTGGTGAGTTGATGTTATTTTATGGTTTTGAAAGAAAGTTGTTCTTAATTAGGATCACACTAAAGACTATGGGTGGAGGTGAGTATTTCGAGCAACCAAGTCGAGTGTCTTGTGTTCAAAATGCTTGGGATGAGTGTAGGAGGGACTCCATTCTCACTCCTTCTCCACCACTTAAGACTCGTGGCACGCAATCCTAACTGTATTTTATTGTATTTTTGAATTTATTGAGAAAAATACCACTCGACGTTGGATCAAGGATTTTATTGCTTATTTTAAAAAGGGTTTTGAAGTGATACGAACAAGGTTGATGGCGATGCACAATGCAATCAACTTACAAGGTGAAAAGATGGCTCGATAAGAATCAAGAATTTATTTTGAAAATGATTTTAGAAACAAAAGTTAGAATGACATTATTAATACAAGCACACAATAAACGCGAGACAAAGTCAAGTTAGTCGGTTTGAGGACACGAGTTAAATTTGTACATTCAAGTTATTAATTAAACTAAACATGGCTATTTAATAAAACTATTTTTTTAATTAATTAATATTAAATAAATATGTTTAATATAAATAATAAACTTTTTTCTCTTTTTTTTTTTGTTCCAAAATATTTCTAATCCTAAAGTATTAACTAGAATATTAAATCTAAATATAAAATATTAGCTAAAATCCTAAAACAATTCTAATTCTAAATTATAACTAGTATTAAAATCTAAAATTTGCAAATATAACTAAACATTAAATCTAAATCTAAAAACAATAACCAAATATTAAATCTAAATAATAACTAAAGTCCTAATAATTATTCTAAACCTAAAATAATGACTAATATTAAATCTAAAATCTGAAAATATAATTAAATATAAATTTAAATAATAACTAAAATCTTAAAAAATATTCTAAATCTAAAATAAAAACTAATTTTAAATCTAAATAATAACTAAATCCTAAAAATGTTCTAAATCTAAAATATTTCTAATAATAACTAGATAGTAATTAAAAACCTAAAAAGTTCTAAATCTAAAATAAAAACTAATTTTAAACCTAAATAATAACTAAATCCTAAAAAAGTTCTAAATCTAAAATATTTCTAATAATAACTAAATAGTAACTAAAAACCTAAAAAGTTCTAAATCTAAAATAAAACTAATTTTAAACCTAAATAATAACTAAAATATAAATACTATCCTTAATAATAAAATGTTATAATAAACTTAATAATAAAAAAAGTGTTGGGTTTTATTAAAAAAAAGTCAAGGGAGAAGCCCAAAAAATAGGGCGTACCAATCCTGAAGGCATATGGGTCGGGCTAGTCCCTAAAACCCGGCCTGCCCTCTGGTTCAAAAAAAAAGGTTATGAGAGAACCCTAATCAAAGAAACACGGCCGCCTGTTTGGAAACACGATAACCTCAGGAAACCAAAACTCAACACATATGCTTATGAATCTTGGAAATCTCAAATTAATCATGGAACAAAATCGAAAAATCAAAGTGCTCTCTCTCTAAACATGAAAACAACGCGATCCAAGCAACAATCATTTAATCGTTGGCATTCATCTCTGGTTCTCTCAAAATCACTCTCGCGGATTCGACCCTAAACCATCTCTTTCGTAATCGATTTCTCAGGTTCGCTTCTACAACACTCTCTTGCGCTTCATGTTCTCTCATAATCGTTTTTTTGCGATTTGAAACTCAACTTTCCGTTTTCTGAAATATCACAGTTTTTCGAACATAAATACAACCTACACAACATTCAAAGCATGGAAAAGGAGATATTATACCTATATGAATTGAACAGGTACACTTCAGATTCCCTTAAAAAATTTGTTTCTTCTTCTACTAACTAATATTGTCTGTTGTTTAAAACTTGTCCAGAAAGTTGAGAGTTCTCTTCTTCTTCGTCTTTTATTTTTTTTTTTTGTGATATGAGTGGGATAACGTTTCTCTATGGTTTGTGTTATTCTGAGGTTGTGGCCATTGTTGTTGGAGGATTTTTTTTTTGTTTTCTTGTAGGCTGCCCCTTTTGAACTGATAAATACACCCCTTAAATAGTGAGGAATTAGGGTTTATGATTGAGTTTTGATTGATGATTGTGGAATGTCACAGAGGAATGAAATTAGGTTGGTGGATGTTTTTCCATTTTGATGTAACCCGCTGTTCTGCTCTTGTTTCTGTCTCTGGCTTGATCTATTTGTATGTAAAAATCATAAACTGTTAAATGTAATTCATAACCCCCGAGTTGACGACAGTTTATCTTAATATTTCTCGACCCCCGAGTCGATAGAATGATTATTTTTCTCAACTTCTGAGTTGATATGCCAGTGTTCCCAGTGAGTCTTTTCACCTTGCTACCTACAATCCCAAAAAAATCTCTCATGGGAAATCAAAAATAAAGCCTTACCAAATCCAATTACCCAGTTGCATTCTCATGCGCATTGCATTTCAATCATTTGTATTCCCATAGGCATCTTAGTTCCCTAGCAGTTGCATATTATTTGCATATTTGTGCATCACACAAAGCATGCCATTTTTCCCTAACGGCATAACATAACAAGATCCAAGGTCAGTTCGCAAGTATCTTGGCCAGTCCTCCATCAAAGTCGGTAGTATTCCTCTGAAAAGAGTCAATACCTCACGTGCTCGTGGAATTCTATTCCCTAGCAAGTCATTCTTCAACCATGTAGTTTATAATGATAATCCCCAACATATTTTACTCTTGTTTCTCCTCAAGCAGAGGTTATTTTAAAAAAGTTTCTTGTGAGATTTTTTCCCGCTATCTCATTCAGATGTTTCCATATCTTCTTGCATTGCATCTTTACTTTCTTGTAGGACAAATTTCGGGGTCTTTTTGTATCTAATTGACTTCCACCCTAAAAATGAACGCCATGCAGCTTTTCGTTCTCTCAGGTTCAAGACAATTAGATAGGGGCATCTGTCATACCCTAAATTTGTCCTACCCTTTTCAAATTTCATTTGTCTGACTTTATTTTCAATTTGCATCGCTTGTACAGCATAACGTGCATTTTAGCATGAATAATTCCTAAAATGATTAGCTAGAATAAATTTCTTGGATATGCAGACGGAATGGTCGAATTGTGTCTCAAATATACGAGGAAAATCAGTGATTGAAAAGTTTCGAATTTAAGCTTGCAGGCGTTAGTGATTTTGACCTACTTTTCATTAAAGCTTGACCTAGCACACTCGTCTTATCTCTCGACAAATTTTCAGTCACTTTTGATCAGTATGAGCCTTTTTACTAGTCCCAGTCAACTTTCAAATTTGACTAAGTGCTGCATCTTTCCAAGTCATTTATTTCGCGTTAATCTTTTGTGTGCAGTTGATTTAATTTTTCAGGCATCTTTGTCACCCGATTTCTATTCATCTTCACCCGATTTATTTTTATATTTTCATCAAAATGTCCAGAATAATTAATTAGAATTTTCCATGCTTGCATTTTATTTTTATCATGTTTATTCAATAAATTGTGATTTTCTATTAGTTTTTAATTGATTTAATTCTATTGAATTAATTAAAGCTTCTAGAAAAGGCAACTTTGGCATTTTAAATTAGGTGTATTTCTTTGATTAAATATGGATCGTTAGATTTAAATTTAATCTAGGGTGCACATGCGTTATCCTCACTTTTACTCATGAGCCAATCATATTTTAGCATTTTATTTAGATTTAATTGAAAAAATCAGAAAAATGTATAAACTCTTTTTTCATGTCATTAAGCCACATGGCCATCCCCAAGCGGTTGGATTCAAAATTTTTGTCACCTTGACCAATTAAGAGTGGACACATGTGTAACACGGTGGGAGAACTGACTTTAAACAATGTTGCGGATAGCAAGAGTCGCCACCGACTTTTATTTTATCCATAAGGAAAGGTTATAAAAGAACAGGAAAGACCTTAGAGAATATTTTGGGTCCGGGGGGGTAGGTTATGAAAAGGGAAGGTGTTAGCACCCTTTTCATCCATGGTTATCCATGGGCTCTTAGGTACTTAAGCTCACTTTTGAATTGTTTTGAAAGTGTAGTGTGTGAATAGAAGATTTTTAGAATAGTTAATAAATAATCCATGTAAGGATGTGTTAAGAACTTGTTTGAAAACTTGTTGAAAATTTGTTTAAGTGTGAAACAGTTTTGAAGTGAGCAAGCACCTAGGAGTAACCTACTCTAATGTTTAAAGGTCCTTCTTATTCTTCATTCTTTCCTTTAGTAAGACTATCCCTACTATAATGGAGTAGGTAGTCCTTACTTTGGATGTTAAGGGGTTTGTGAGGGACAATTTGACTTTGAAGGCCATTGTGGGATGTAATAAGCACATATAAGGGACCATCATCATTTTTCGAAAGGGACTTGATTCGTAAAGGCAACCATAAGGGACTTTGATGATTTTTTTATTTGAGGGACTTGCTTTATACACCCCACTTAACCATTATTCGTAGGCAACTTGAGGGATATCCTTAGGAAGTGAGACGGCGATTAAAATCGACTTACGTGTGTGACGTGTTTATTTTAATTATCTTTATTTAAAAGTGATCTAAATTTATTTTAATATTACATACATGTTGTTACACTCCCTAATTACTAACCATAATAATAATTAAATAATTAAACAACTTTACATCCAAGAAACAATTACAAAATAATAAGCAAAATAATTAAATAGCAAAGATAAATAAAATATAAATAAGCAATAATAAATAATAAAGGGGGTTAGTAAGCAATATTTGACAAAATAATAAGCATGATTAGAATATAAATGGGTTAGTAAATAAGAATAAACAAAATTAATCCAAATATTATAATAATAAGAAATTAACAATTTTTTAATATAATCAACTAAAAAAACAAATATGAATAAACAATTGTTTTAATTTACAAATTATTAAATTATATTTTAATCATGAAGTTACTACAAAAAATCTAATTATTATAAGCACAATTATTTATAAACTAAAGTTATGTAAAAAAATATTTATAAGTATATTTACAAAAATTTGTAAGAATTATAGTAAACATACATACATAATAATTATATTAGAAAATAACATTAAAAAAAATAGGATTAGATTTGTATTAAAAAATATTTTTAGAGTTTTATGAAATTAGGGTTTATATGAGAAATAAATTTTTAGGGTTTATATAAAAAAAATAGGATTTAGTTATATACAAAAATTTTCTAATTTATACATATTACAATTTAGACATAAAATATAGAAACAAAATTTGTGAAAAAAAACATATTTTTTAAAATTAAAGAAAACAGACATATTTTATTATTATTTATTTATTATTGAGAAATATACATAATATATTTAATTTTTAATATTATAATATTTAAATCAAATAAAAGGAAAGAAAAAAAGCGGAAACTTACCTGGCTGAGGTTTGAACCCAGGCCAGCTTGATTTCCAGGAAGCACAACAACCATCAGGCTGCGGATTTTGCAACGTTTTCTCCTACGAATATTGTTACGAGTTCTTCCACCCTGCGAAACACAAACTTCATCCAAACGGCAAAATTTCACAAAATTGATTGCACCATTGTATTGCTACTGAGTTTTTCAATCGTCCTATGTTTTTCAAATCCATTTATCATTTGAAAATCGTGAAACCCTAAAGAGGGCCGAAAACCCTAATCATGGTGAATTCTTGTTCCTGCAATGAAAATCCAATTGAACCACCCAGAATCGTTCTAGAGTTCATTCTAAACATCCTACAACAATCAAAAACAGTTTAAACATGATAAATCAATGGATTCGAAAACAAAATATTCAAGGTCAAGATGAACTCGGGTTGAGCAATTGGGTGTGTATATGATGCATATGGATGATGATTTATGATCAGAAGAGTCCAAGGAAGCTTGCTATGTCTTCCAAATACCTTGCATAGCTCTGAATTTGAGAACCCGAATATGACTTTTTGAAAGATTTTTGTGCTTTTGATCTTACCTTTAGGCTGCTGCAAAATCCTCTCTAGGGTTATGTTTGTGCTTAATATATATGTGTGATGGATTTAGGTCAGAATCATTGATGTGTTGTGTGGATATTTGATCCAAAAAATATTCAAAAAGATCATTGTATAAATTTCAAATATTTGATCATGAGTGCTTGCTATTTTGGGAGAGATCACATGATTTCCTTCTCATTCTAATTCAATCAATGATTATGAATTTCTAGAAACAAAATCTTCACCCAAAAATAGATTTTTATATTTTTTATTTATTTAAAATGATTTTTATGAATTAAATCAATAATAAATAAATAAAAAATAATAATTTGGGAGAGATCACATGATTTCCTTCTCATTCTAATTCAATCAATGATTATGAATTTCTAGAAACAAAATCTTCACCCAAAAAATAGATTTTTATATTTTTTATTTATTTAAAATGATTTTTATGAATTAAATCAATAATAAATAAATAAAAAATAACAATTTGGGAGAGATCACATGATTTCCTTCTCATTCTAATTCAATCAATGATTATGAATTTCTAGAAACAAAATCTTCACCCAAAAAATAGATTTTTATATTTTTTATTTATTTAAAATGATTTTTATGAATTAAATCAATAATAAATAAATAAAAAATAACAATTTGGGAGAGATCACATGATTTCCTTCTCATCCTAATTCAATCAATGATTATGAATTTCTAGAAACAAAATCTTCACCCAAAAATAGATTTTTATATTTTTTATTTATTTAAAATGATTTTTATGAATTAAATCAATAATAAATAAATAAAAAATAATAATTTGGGAGAGATCACATGATTTCCTTCTCATTCTAATTCAATCAATGATTATGAATTTCTAGAAACAAAATCTTCACCCAAAAATAGATTTTTATATTTTTTATTTATTTAAAATGATTTTTATGAATTAAATCAATAATAAATAAATAAAAAATAATAAAAATGATGAATTTTGGTCAATTGGGTCGTGCACCATGTTATGAGATGGATTGGGTCATAAATTAGGCAGCCCATTTGGAAAGAAATACTTCTAAGCCTCCATTTTCAACATAAACCATCACAAAATTGCCCAACTTTGCAAGGGCACATTTCTCTCAATTTTAAAGGTATGATGGTGTTCTTGGACTTTTTGGAAAGCTTGAAGAGTCCTCTAAACAACCCCATTGGTTTCAGGTCCATATCATTTACCAATCTCAAGTTATGCCCTTTTGAAGTTGTTGACTTTTTGTTGACTTTTGAAATGACCTATAATGTCTTAGATCATATCTTTCAAATAAAGCATTTTTGGGCTTAACCTTCAACATCAAAGTTGTATAGAATTCAATTTCCTTCAAAATGAGCTTTGGATGGAGACTTGGTGATGAAGTATGTGAAAGTTATGCCTGGTCAAAGTTCAGTTGACTTTTACTAAGGAAACCTTAATTTAGAAACTCCTGATTATTGATGATCTGGAATCTCCTTGATGAATCATGATCAACCCTTGATAAAATGATGAATTTTACTTCATATAATTGATGTTGGCAAAAAATCATGAAGTTTGACTTTGGTTTGACCACAGTTGACCTCAGTTTGACTTTTTAACTGCATTGACTGCTTTTGACTTATCTGATCATCTGACTGAGCAAACTTTTGAGAAAAGTCTTGAAACTTGACATGGGGGTTCTTATACACATATAAGATGTTATGAAGCTCACTTGAAGTCTTGGAAGTCCATTTAGCCTGATTAAAGTCAAAACCCTAGTTTTGGATGCACTGCTTAGGAGGTGCATTGTCTGAGGGAATTGTCAACTCTTCTGACCAATTGTGAACTTTGTGAACCTTGTGAATCTTCATAAGATATCTTGTGATACTCATGGGAGGTATTGTGAAGCTTGTGAACCTTGTGAACATCATGAAGTGGCTTTGTAGACCTCATGACCCTTAGGAAAGCTTTGTAAACATTGTGAATCTTGTGAACCTTGTGAACCTTCAAGAAGCAACCTATGGACTTCATGAACCTCATGAAAGGTCTTGTAGATGTTGAGAAGTTTGTGAACCTTGTGAACCTTCAAGAAGCGACCTATGGGCTTCATGAACCTCATGAAAGGTATTGAAAGCACTGTGGGACATGTGAACCTTGTGAACCTTCATAAAGTAGCTTGTGGACTTTATGAACTTCATGAAAGGTTATGCAAGTTGTTGGAGAACTTGTGAACCTTGTGAACCTTCTTAGAACACAAAGTCTTGTATTGTGAGGGCAAATTTTGGGGTGCAACAGTTGCCCCTGTTCAATTTTCTGAAACCTGAGGGGTTAGATTGGTATATTTGCCAGTCGTAACCTGGAAGGTTGAAGGGGATTGAACACAAAAGCCCAAAAATTTGCACTCACCAGTGCACTAGAGTGGTACAGATGGCTAGTTGAATATGATTGAGTGGGCTTAAAGATGCCACTAGGGGGGGAGCAGTTCAAAATATGGGTGTATGATGAAAGCTGTCAGGAGTCTGGAATAATAATGATGTAGCAGCATGTCTTCATGAGGATAGAGCAATCAATAGTGATAACCCTAAAGCAGTCTTGAAGCAATGATATGATTTCAGGAGGATAGAACAATGAATGGCTCTAAAGCAGTCTTGAAATAATAATGTGATATGTCTTCAGGAGGATAGAGCAATCAATAGCTCTAAAGCAGTCTTGAAGTAATGATTTCAGGAGGATAGAGCAATGGATAGCTCTAAAGCAATCTTGAAATAATAATGTAATTTCAGGAGGATAGAGCAATGGATAACTCTAAACAGTCTTGAAATAGTAATATGACCTCATGAGGATAGAGCAATGAATAGCTCTAAAGCAGTCTTGAAGTAATAGGATGATTTCAGGAAGATAGAGCAATCAGTAGCTCTAAAGCAGTCTTGAAGTCATGAGAGGCTATCAGGAGGATAAAATAACCCTGAGGTTACAATAAAGCAGTCCCAAAGTAATAAGAAGCTCATCAGGAGGATAAAGTAACCCTGAGGTTACAATAAAGCAGTCCCAAAGATCATAAGCTTGTTTGTTGGATAATTAACCTGAAAACAAGGTAGCATTATGTATAACAACATTAGTTTATGCTTTATGTATGCATGTATGACATGATGCACTTAGGTAATGTACTATAGATATATATGTTATGGTATGATGTAAATGATGTATGTATGATATGACACTGCTGGAAGTGTCTGGATATCCTTGTGTAACAACTGCTGGCCAAGGAAAATAAATCTCGATTCGTTGTTGAAGAATATATAACCCTCCGTCTGCTGGGAATAACAAGGTATAGATAACCTCCCGTTGTTGGGGATAACAAGGTATAGATAACCTCCCGTTGTTGGGGATAGTAGGGTATAGATAACCTTCGTTTTCGTTTGATAGTAGGATAAGTATAACATCCCGTCTTCGTTCATCGTGCCCTTATTGGAAAGTAATTTCCCGTATATCCGTATGAGGATAAAAGAGATGGATATAAATTCCAGGGGAGATTAGACTTTGTGAAAATGGATTAGTCCTACTGATGGTTTGTAACTGTCTTGTAAAGATGAACCGGCGAAGCTTCGTTGAAATCCTTCCCTCGTTCGTCCTTAGTAAATACTATTACTGCATTTTCATGCATTTCTGGTAAACATCAATCATATTAAAAGCATACATGCATTTCTGGTAAACATCAATCATATTCAAAGGCATACATACATTCAAACACAACCAATGGACGTTTCGCTTATGTAAATAGGGTAAAAGTAAATCTGGATTCAAAAGATGGAATTTATTTATATCAAAAGTGACCCATACACGGGTAAGTTTGTACAAGGAGACATAAACCCTAGTAAGAGAATTTTGTCATGAAGTTTTACAAAAAGAATCAGCTATGTGGGAAATAATCCTATTGAGTTTCAATTCTACTATTGCCACTCAAGTATCTCATCTTCTTGCTGTTGAGACGGAAACGATTGGATTAAGCTTTATCTGTTTGAGCTTGAGTAAGTAGTACAACTGGTTGCAGTTTCATGAGTGATCCAAACGAGACATAGTCATACGCTTTAATCCCTAACTTTTGCCTGGATTGCCCTTTCAGGTTTTCAATCCACCGGGATACCCTTTTTTGCCCAAGCCGCCTTTTCAGGTTTTCGACTTGCCGGGTGTACATCTTTTTATATATATATATATCCCTAATTTTTGCCCAAACCCTTTTGGTTTGCCGGGATGCCCTTATTTTTGCCTAGGCCTGTCAACCTAGCGGGTCTCTTTTTATGCGTAGTATTTTTTAACTATGTCTGCGTTTACAGGTTGTGGGAAGTCTTCACCATCCATTGTAGTCAGTATCATGGCACCTCCTGAGAACACTGTCTTGACTACAAATGGTCCCTCATATGTTGGAGTCCACTTGCCCCTCGGATCACCCTGTGGTAATATGATACGCTTGATTACCAAGTCACCAGCCTGATATACCTTTGGCTTAACCTTCTTGTTAAAAGCTTTGATCATCCGTTTCTGGTACATCTGGCCATGACAAACTGCTGCTAACCTTTTCTCATCAATCAAATTTATCTGGTCAAGTCGAGTCTGAATCCACTCATCTTCATCCAAGCCTGCATCCTTCATAATTCTCAAGGAACTGAATCTTCATATCAATAGCAACTTGCATACCCATGATACATGCCTCATACTCAGCCATGTTATTGGTACAATAGAAACAAAGTCTGGCAGTAATCGGGGTATGACAACCTTCAGGGGAACTAATCACAACACCAACACCATTACCATGTGCATTGGAGGCACCATCAAAAACCATAGTCCATTGGGATCCTTGTTCAGGTCCGTCATATTGTCCAGGTTCTTTGGTAACAGACATAATGTCTTCATCAGGGAACTCAAAATTCATTGACTGGTAATCATCTACTGCTTGATGAGCTAAATGATCAGCAACAACACTCCCCTTAATGGCCTTCTGAGTGGTATACTGTATATCATATTCCGTCAAGATCATTTGCCATCTTGCAATTCTTCCGGAGAGAGCAGGTTTCTCAAATATGTACTTGATTGGATCCATTTTTGAAATCAACAAGGTAGTATGGGTCAACATATACCGTCTTAGTCGGCGAGCAGCCCATGCCAAAGCGCAGCAAGTTTTCTCGAGCAGTGAGTATCTTGTTTCACAGTCGGTAAACTTTTTGCTAAGGTAGTATATTGCCTGCTCTTTTCGACCAGACTCGTCATGTTGCCCCAATACACACCCCATTGAATTGTCTAATACTGTTAAATACATAATCAAGGGTCTTCCATCAACTGGTGGCATTAAAATTGGAGGTTCTAGCAAATATCTCTTGATTTCATCAAAGGCAGTCTGGCACTCATCATTCCATTCCATCGCCTGATCTTTCTTCAACAACTTGAAGATTGGCTCACAGATGGTTGTTAATTGGGAAATAAATCTTGCAATGTAGTTCAATCGTCCCAAGAAACCTCTAACCTCCTTCTCAGTACGGGGAGCTGGCATCTCTCGTATAGCTTTCACTTTTGCAGGATCCACTTCAATACCTTTTCCACTGACAATGAAACCCAGGAGCTTTCCAGATCTAACTCCAAAAGTACACTTGTTTGGATTTAATCTCAACCTGTATTTCTTCAACCTCTCAAACAACTTGTGCAGATGATCAAGATGTTGTTCTTCATTCTGAGACCTGGCTATCATATCATCCACATATACCTCTATCTCATGATGAATCATATCATGAAACAAAGCCACCATAGCACGCTGATATGTTGCCCCTGCATTCTTCAAACCAAATGGCATTACCTTATAGCAAAAGGTGCCCCACTGTGTCACAAATGTATTCTTCTCCATATCTTCAGGTGCCATCTTGATTTGATTGTAACCAGAGAAACCATCCATAAAAGAGAATACCTTATGCTGAGCAGTGTTGTCTACCAGAATATCGATATGAGGAAGTGGGAAGTCGTCTTTAGGGCTAGCCTTGTTCAGATCTCTGTAGTCTACACACATACGTACCTTACCATCTTTCTTAGGAACTGGTACCACATTTGCAACCCACTGAGGATAAGAAGTTACGGCCAAGAACCCTGCATTGAACTGTTTCATTACCTCTGCTTTGATCTTTTCTGACATTTCAGGACGCATACGACGAACCTTCTGCTTCTTTGGACGACAATCTTCTTTCATTGGCAAACGGTGAACCACAATGTCCGTATCCAACCCTGGCATATCTTCATAAGACCAAGCAAAGATCTCTACATAGTCACGTAGCATCTGAACCAACCTGCTCTTGACACTGTCCTCTAAATCAGCCCCTATCTTGACCTCTTTTCTGTTTTCTTCAGTTCCCAGATTCACAACTTCGACTGGCTCTTCATGTGGCTGTATAGCTTTCTCTTCTTGTTGTAACAACCTAGCAAGCTCTACAGGTATTTCACAATCGTCCTCGTCTCCGTCTTCAGTTTGATAGATCGGATTCTCGAAATTGTAATTGGCAATAGTAGAACTGTTATCAACTGGATCCAGAGTGGATGAGGATCTGCATTTTAGTGACGTGGGTGTGTGTAAGAACACATAGCTGATAAAGCAAAAATAAAAGAAAAAGAAAGACAAGGAACACAATATTTACGAAAACGACACGTCCACTGATTTTATTGAATGATGTATGCAAATGAAATGACAACCCGTAACAAGCACACCATTGTGCCCCGGGTAAGGCACATGGCTTGAAAGTTTTAATTGTTCCAGAAATTATAAATTTAAAAACATAACACAGTAATAGTATTTACTCCTGACTAAAGGAGATAGGGATAACATCTTCAGCTGTCCAATTATTGAGTCCAGCACCCACAGTAGGAAAAATCCATGCCTCCAAGTTGTAGTCTTCATCTTGATCTCCCACAGCATTGATAACCCCTTGATTGGTGATACGAACAGCACGAGCACGACGAACAGCCTTCTGGGACTCTGCAGTGAAACCCAAACCAAACTTGTCAGACTTGTATGGAATATCAGGGAGCTGACCCCAAATAGTACAACCACCTTCTTCCACCACAGCTTTTGCATCATTGAGGGAGACCATTGCCATTGTTGGAGGGTTTCTGATGACCACAGGAACCTTCTTCACAGCAGGAGGAGTCACACAATCCTTAACAGCCCAGGGAACCACTTCAAATGACTGACATGGAGTTTCAATGTATTCACCTTCTACTTCCAGATACTTGAAAGTGTTTACATGGCTGACAAAGTATTCTTCCTCTCCAAAGACAGTAACAACTTTTCCATTCACCGGATATCTCAACTTTTGATGTAATGTGGAGGTCACCGCACCCGCCCCATGGATCCAGGGACGACCAAGAAGACATGAGTACGAAGGACGAATATCCATCACATAGAATGTAGCAGTAAACACCTGAGAGCCAACCTTGATTGGAAGATCAATTTCCCCATGCACTACTCTTCTAGAACCATCAAAAGCCTTTACCACAATATTACTGGGCTTCAATACCGTATCTTCAGGACTCAGCTTGTTCAGGACTTCCTTAGGCAACACATTCAGAGAGGAACCATTGTCTATCAGCACATGAGACAGGGTAGTGCCCCTGCATTCAATTGAAATATGCAGGGCCCTGTTATGATCCCTCTTGGCAGGGGTCAAGTCAGCATCAGAAAATCCTAACCCGTTGTCATAGGTCAGGTGCGCAACACAATTCTCAAACTGGTCCACAGAAATTGCACTGGGTACATGAGCCATCTTTAGAAACTTGATCAATGACTTGGCATGAGCCTCAGAACATAATAACAGGGAGAGCATAGAAATCTTTGAGGGAGTATGCCCCAGCTGACCAACAATATCATAATCACTCTTGCGAATGATTTTCAATACTTCTTCCATCTGCTTAGAGAGGTCATCAGCAGCTGGCACATCAGTAGATACAGGCTCAATAACAGGACCCTCGCCCCGAGCATCAGTGGTGGAAGTAACAGCAGGAGTAACCGCACTCTTAGAAGCAACTGGAGGAGAGAAGACTCTTCCACTACGAGTGATCTTGCTAGATCTGGCAATATTATCAATGTCAACAGGCATATCAGGTAAAGGCTCCTGTTTGACACCATGGATGTAAACATCAGACCCATAGTGCCGAGGCACAGCTTTGTCAGATGTATAAGGAATAGGACCAGGAGTGGTAATGATCAGAGGAGCTACTCTGGCTTCAGTGACAACTTTCACAGGACCTTCAGCAGTAATCTTGATTGGGCCCTGATGAGTGATTTTAATGGGACCCTTTGAAGTGATTCTTAGTGGTACTTTGTCAACCATATCAACCTCTTCGATCTTCTTACCCTGAGTCAGATGATCTACCATACTTTCTACAGATGCTGGTCTTCTTTCAAACACTATAGTATACTTATCCATGAGACGTTGAATCCCATCTCTCAAAATGAAGCAACTATCCGGCTTATAGGTACAATACAAACAATCTTCACGACAACCTGGAAAGATCCCAGCTTGTACTAACCTCTTTTTGATAACAGACAATGGTGTGCTCAACTCCATAACTGAATAGACATGCAGATCTTCATCAATATCTTCATCAATGGCGTTGACAGTCTTCTCGTGATTTGGCATTGGAGCTGTAATCACATTTGGAGTACCTGGTGGATCAAACTCAATTTCTCCAGCATCAATCATATCCTGAATTTTGTTCTTCAAGACCCAGCAGTTATTAGTATCATGTCCTGGACAGTTTGAATGATATGCACATCGTGCATTGGGATTGTACTTGGGAGAGGTAACATTGGGATTCTGAGGAGCCTCCCTCAGGGTAATAAGTTCAGCCTTCAACAAGTGTTGCAATGCCTGAGCCATTGACATGTTGATCTTCGTGAACTGTCTTCTAGCCCTCTGTTGGTTGCCTTGAGGCTGCTCTGTTGTTGCAGGAGTTGGATTTGAAATATGAACTGCACTAACAGACTGATGCCTTCTGTTACGATCAGGCTGACCATACACAGCATTAGATTCTTTCTTCCCAGTGGGAGGCTTCTTTGCAGCACCTGATGAAGAAGTGCCCACTTGGATCTTACCACTCTTGATACCATTCTCTACTCGCTCTCCTGTCATGATCAACTCAGTGAAGCCAGATGATGAGCTTCCAATGAGATGACTGTAAAACGGACCATTCAGCGTACACATGAACATATCAACCAACTCCCTATCAGTCAAAGGGGGTTGAACTCTTCCAGCTAAGTCTCTCCACTTCTGAGCATACTCCTTAAAGCTTTCTTTGGCACCCATAGACATGCTTTGAAGCTGCATGCGAGTGGGGGCTAAGTCAGCATTGTATTGATACTGCTTGTAGAAAGCTTCAGCAAGGTCATTCCAATCTCTGATGTTGACACTCTCCAACTGATAATACCACTCTAGCTGAGCTCCAGATAAACTCTCTTGAAAGAAATGGATCCACAACTTTTTATCAGCAGTGTGGGGTTGAATTCTTCTGACATAAGACCTCAGATGCAATTTGGGACAAGAGACCCCATCATAGACAACAAACGCAGGAACTTTGAACCCAATGGGTATGACCACCCCAGATATCAAGCTCAAATCCTCAAAATCCAGCCCAGATGATTTCTGTAATTCCATAGCATCCATTCTATCCACCAGCATCTTGAATTTGTCTTCGTTAGGCTCATGGTAGTAGTTAGCCTCAGAATCAGAGTCCCCCATAGTGTTGTGGAGACTGCCTCTCTCCTGCTCAGATTCTTCAGATTCATAGTCTTCAACCTGTTCCTTGGTCTTGACAGGACCTTTGAACCTTCTTCCCATGTTGAGCAACCCAGCAGACCTTCTAGCCTTCTTAGTCTTCTTGGCCAGCAGTGTCTTCAATTCATCCTGCCCCTTGGATAGGTTCAGGATCAGCTCTTGGAACTGTGCATTCTGTGCCTGGAGATCCTTAACTGATTGTTCAAGAGCCATTGCTGAAATAAACAGCGAGGAGATGAGAAACCTGTGCACAATTATAAACCTGTGATGCAATGATATGGGAATGCATATGCAATGTTTTCAAGGACCGCAGGATTTAAATTTGCTTAAACAAACAAGAAAGTAACTTTTTATTAGTAATAACTTGTTTTGCCTTTTAGGCTTACAAAAAATGAAAACGAAATAAGTACAAAAGATGGGGTTTTAAGTCTCCCATGGACGTTTCCTCTTTGTGTTGAGGTATGAGTTGAGGTTTCGTTCCTCATGAAGTAGCTTTGTTAGCTCTAGGATCCTTGCTCGGCTTGCTTTGTAATGAGCCTTGAAAGTATCCCTTTGCTCTTTCAGTTGGATCCATGATCTCTGCAAGTCTTCCATATCAGTAGGCATGTCTGGGTGAAGGATGGTATAAGCTGTGTCTCCTTCAGCAACAGGTTCCATGGTAACTGGTAGGATGGCAGGATATGGCATCATGAGTGTCTGTACCCATCTGAGATAAGCCTCCATAGGAATGGTGTACTTAGGCTCCAGTGTCTTGCTGTCAATCCTGTTTACCTTTCCCCAAGCTCGTATGAATCTCTGACGGTAACCCTGAAGATCGTTGTCGTAGTCAAACACAATGCCCTGAATCAACATGTCATGTGGACCATCGCTCCGGGCGTAACCAAACTGTCGTAAAGCTAGAGATGGGTTGTAGGTGATGCCTCCTCTTATGCCTAGAAGTGGCACATTAGGAAACTCCCCACAACGGTCAATGATGGTGACATTCTCCATAGATCTGGAGCACCAATGGATGTCTGAGTGAGAAAGTGACATGATCCTCTTGGACCATCTGAACCCTTGCTCATTCTTCATTACTGAGCGAGGAAGGTGAGAAATAAACCACCTAAAAAGTAAAGGTATGCAGCACATCAAAGTTCCTCTTGCCCTTGTAGTACGGGTGTGAAGAGAATGTAGGATGTCTCCAAGTAAGGTAGGCACTGGATTGTGACTCAAGAATATGTTGACGGCATGAACGTCTATGAACTGATCAGGATTGGGGAACAACACTAAGCCATAAATCAATAAGGCTAAGATCTCCTCAAAAGCATCGTAGCTCATAGCCTTCAAGAACATTTGAGCTTTATCCACTAATACCTTGGCAAGAATACCTTTAACTCCACTTCTCGTCTCTAGAACAATGTCAGACTTCTTCAGATGTAGAGCTGCAGCAATAACTTCTGGTTTAAGCTCCTTTTCTAAGCCTGTGAATGGCTTCTGATCAAGAACAGGTATACCCAGAAGTTTAGAGAACTCCTCCATGGTTGGAACCAGCTGATAATCAGGAAATGTAAAGCAATGGTGCTTAGGGTCAAAGAACTGAAACAGCACACTCATCATGTCTTCACTGAACCCTGAAGTAACTAGATCCAATAAGTGACCATGTCTCTTGTTGAACTGGGAATGATCAGGCACTAGGGAAACCAACTCCTTGAGCTTAGCAGGTATCCCTACAAAGTTGATCCTGATGGTGTTTCTACGAGCAGAAGCCATGACCTGCAACAAAGAACAAAGATAAATCCTTTGGTCCTTGAAATGGTTAGGGAAAATGATATGCTTATGATGCATGATGATGTCATGATGTCATGCTCAATCACAAACATGTGGCACACACAAACAAGTCACACCATAGCCCTAGGTTAAAGGCTTGCATGAGGTTCAAAGGCAAGTACCCTCCCCTGAAGTTAGATGGTTCATCCTGTCCTACAAAAGTAACCAGGTTCTAAGGGATCTCAATATCATTGATCCTTCACAAGGGTGGTTGTTCAGAAGGCAACTTACTTGCCAACCAAAACCCTCCAAGTTTAAGATCTCAATGAGCGTAGTATCGAGTGTCAACCAACTTCAGTCTGCACCAAAGCCGGTTACCTCACTACTTTCTAAAGGCCAAGATGAGTTAACTAGGGTTCTAAAAGTCAGTTAGTGCATTGACAACATATGGCAGCCTCAATATTATCCTCAACTTGACTTAAGGAATATAAGCACCAACCAAGAAGTCGCACTAACTATGGCCACCAGATCAACCGTATCGATATACGTCGTACAGTTTCCTTGGTCTATTGCCATTTACCTAAGGTACACTAGATCCGGGTTAGGACCTTTCACACATAAGAGCACCCCAACAATATAATAATAAAGCAAACAAGGCAAACAATTTAAAGTGATCTTAATTCCTAAGGGTACCCCTCTTAAATAGATCCCCAGCAGAGTCGCCAGTTCTGTAACACGGTGGGAGAACTGACTTTAAACAATGTTGCGGATAGCAAGAGTCGCCACCGACTTTTATTTTATCCATAAGGAAAGGTTATAAAAGAACAGGAAAGACCTTAGAGAATATTTTGGGTCCAGGGGGTAGGTTATGAAAAGGGAAGGTGTTAGCACCCTTTTCATCCATGGTTATCCATGGGCTCTTAGGTACTTAAGCTCACTTTTGAATTGTTTTGAAAGTGTAGTGTGTGAATAGAAGATTTTCAGAATAGTTAATAAATAATCCATGTAAGGATGTGTTAAGAACTTGTTTGAAAACTTGTTGAAAATTTGTTTAAGTGTGAAACAGTTTTGAAGTGAGCAAGCACCTAGGAGTAACCTACCCTAATGTTTAAAGGTCCTTCTTATTCTTCATTCTTTCCTTTAGTAAGACTATCCCTACTATAATGGAGTAGGTAGTCCTTACTTTGGATGTTAAGGGGTATGTGAGGGACAATTTGACTTTGAAGGCCATTGTGGGATGTAATAAGCACATATAAGGGACCATCATCATTTTTCGAAAGGGACTTGATTCGTAAAGGCAACCATAAGGGACTTTGATGATTTTTTTATTTGAGGGACTTGCTTTATACACCCCACTTAACCATTATTCGTAGGCAACTTGAGGGATATCCTTAGGAAGTGAGACGGCGATTAAATCGACTTACGTGTGTGACGTGTTTATTTTAATTATCTTTATTTAAAAGTGATCTAAATTTATTTTAATATTACATACATGTTGTTACACTCCCTAATTACTAACCATAATAATAATTAAATAATTAAACAACTTTACATCCAAGAAACAATTACAAAATAATAAGCAAAATAATTAAATAGCAAAGATAAATAAAATATAAATAAGCAATAATAAATAATAAAGGGGGTTAGTAAGCAATATTTGACAAAATAATAAGCATGATTAGAATATAAATGGGTTGGTAAATAAGAATAAACAAAATTAATCCAAATATTATAATAATAAGAAATTAACAATTTTTTAATATAATCAACTAAAAAAAACAAATATGAATAAACAATTGTTTTAATTTACAAATTATTAAATTATATTTTAATCATGAAGTTACTACAAAAAATCTAATTATTATAAGCACAATTATTTATAAACTAAAGTTATGTAAAAAAATATTTATAAGTATATTTACAAAAATTTGTAAGAATTATAGTAAACATACATACATAATAATTATATTAGAAAATAACATTAAAAAAAATAGGATTAGATTTGTATTAAAAAACATTTTTAGAGTTTTATGAAATTAGGGTTTATATGAGAAATAAATTTTTAGGGTTTATATAAAAAAAATAGGATTTAGTTATATACAAAAATTTTCTAATTTATACATATTACAATTTAGACATAAAATATAGAAACAAAATTTGTGAAAAAAAACATATTTTTTAAAATTAAAGAAAACAGACATATTTTATTATTATTTATTTATTATTGAGAAATATACATAATATATTTAATTTTTAATATTATAATATTTAAATCAAATAAAAGGAAAGAAAAAAAGCGGAAACTTACCTGGCTGAGGTTTGAACCCAGGCCAGCTTGATTTCCAGGAAGCACAACAACCATCAGGCTGCGGATTTTGCAACGTTTTCTCCTACGAATATTGTTACGAGTTCTTCCACCCTGCGAAACACAAACTTCATCCAAACGGCAAATTTCACAAAATTGATTGCACCATTGTATTGCTACTGAGTTTTTCAATCGTCCTATGTTTTTCAAATCCATTTATCATTTGAAAATCGTGAAACCCTAAAGAGGGCCGAAAACCCTAATCATGGTGAATTCTTGTTCCTGCAATGAAAATCCAATTGAACCACCCAGAATCGTTCTAGAGTTCATTCTAAACATCCTACAACAATCAAAAACAGTTTAAACATGATAAATCAATGGATTCGAAAACAAAATATTCAAGGTCAAGATGAACTCGGGTTGAGCAATTGGGTGTGTATATGATGCATATGGATGATGATTTATGATCAGAAGAGTCCAAGGAAGCTTGCTATGTCTTCCAAATACCTTGCATAGCTCTGAATTTGAGAACCCGAATATGACTTTTTGAAAGATTTTTGTGCTTTTGATCTTACCTTTAGGCTGCTGCAAAATCCTCTCTAGGGTTATGTTTGTGCTTAATATATATGTGTGATGGATTTAGGTCAGAATCATTGATGTGTTGTGTGGATATTTGATCCAAAAAATATTCAAAAAGATCATTGTATAAATTTCAAATATTTGATCATGAGTGCTTGCTATTTTGGGAGAGATCACATGATTTCCTTCTCATTCTAATTCAATCAATGATTATGAATTTCTAGAAACAAAATCTTCACCCAAAAATAGATTTTTATATTTTTTATTTATTTAAAATGATTTTTATGAATTAAATCAATAATAAATAAAAAAAAAATAATAATTTGGGAGAGATCACATGATTTCCTTCTCATTCTAATTCAATCAATGATTATGAATTTCTAGAAACAAAATCTTCACCCAAAAAATAGATTTTTATATTTTTTATTTATTTAAAATGATTTTTATGAATTAAATCAATAATAAATAAATAAAAAATAACAATTTGGGAGAGATCACATGATTTCCTTCTCATTCTAATTCAATCAATGATTATGAATTTCTAGAAACAAAATCTTCACCCAAAAAATAGATTTTTATATTTTTTATTTATTTAAAATGATTTTTATGAATTAAATCAATAATAAATAAATAAAAAATAACAATTTGGGAGAGATCACATGATTTCCTTCTCATCCTAATTCAATCAATGATTATGAATTTCTAGAAACAAAATCTTCACCCAAAAATAGATTTTTATATTTTTTATTTATTTAAAATGATTTTTATGAATTAAATCAATAATAAATAAATAAAAAATAATAATTTGGGAGAGATCACATGATTTCCTTCTCATTCTAATTCAATCAATGATTATGAATTTCTAGAAACAAAATCTTCACCCAAAAATAGATTTTTATATTTTTTATTTATTTAAAATGATTTTTATGAATTAAATCAATAATAAATAAATAAAAAATAATAAAAATGATGAATTTTGGTCAATTGGGTCGTGCACCATGTTATGAGATGGATTGGGTCATAAATTAGGCAGCCCATTTGGAAAGAAATACTTCTAAGCCTCCATTTTCAACATAAACCATCACAAAATTGCCCAACTTTGCAAGGGCACATTTCTCTCAATTTTAAAGGTATGATGGTGTTCTTGGACTTTTTGGAAAGCTTGAAGAGTCCTCTAAACAACCCCATTGGTTTCAGGTCCATATCATTTACCAATCTCAAGTTATGCCCTTTTGAAGTTGTTGACTTTTTGTTGACTTTTGAAATGACCTATAATGTCTTAGATCATATCTTTCAAATAAAGCATTTTTGGGCTTAACCTTCAACATCAAAGTTGTAGAGAATTCAATTTCCTTCAAAATGAGCTTTGGATGGAGACTTGGTGATGAAGTATGTGAAAGTTATGCCTGGTCAAAGTTCAGTTGACTTTTACTAAGGAAACCTTAATTTAGAAACTCCTGATTATTGATGATCTGGAATCTCCTTGATGAATCATGATCAACCCTTGATAAAATGATGAATTTTACTTCATATACTTGATGTTGGCAAAAAATCATGAAGTTTGACTTTGGTTTGACCACAGTTGACCTCAGTTTGACTTTTTAACTGCATTGACTGCTTTTGACTTATCTGATCATCTGACTGAGCAAACTTTGAGAAAAGTCTTGAAACTTGACATGGGGGTTCTTATACACATATAAGATGTTATGAAGCTCACTTGAAGTCTTGGAAGTCCATTTAGCCTGATTAAAGTCAAAACCCTAGTTTTGGATGCACTGCTTAGGAGGTGCATTGTCTGAGGGAATTGTCAACTCTTCTGACCAATTGTGAACTTTGTGAACCTTGTGAATCTTCATAAGATATCTTGTGATACTCATGGGAGGTATTGTGAAGCTTGTGAACCAACTTTGTGAACCTTGTGAATCTTCATAAGATATCTTGTGATACTCATGGGAGGTATTGTGAAGCTTGTGAACCTTGTGAACATCATGAAGTGGCTTTGTAGACCTCATGACCCTTAGGAAAGCTTTGTAAACATTGTGAATCTTGTGAACCTTGTGAACCTTCAAGAAGCAACCTATGGACTTCATGAACCTCATGAAAGGTCTTGTAGATGTTGAGAAGTTTGTGAACCTTGTGAACCTTCAAGAAGCGACCTATGGGCTTCATGAACCTCATGAAAGGTATTGAAAGCACTGTGGGACTTGTGAACCTTGTGAACCTTCATAAAGTAGCTTGTGGACTTTATGAACTTCATGAAAGGTTATGCAAGTTGTTGGAGAACTTGTGAACCTTGTGAACCTTCTTAGAACACAAGTCTTGTATTGTGAGGGCAAATTTTGGGGTGCAACAACATGGCTTTTTAATGTGTTGGCATTTTTTATGATTTTGTTTTAATAATAATAATAGTTACATATAAGAATAATATTAATTAAATAAAAAAAGAAAAAGAGAGAGAGGAAGAGGATAAGAAGGAAAGGGGAAGAAAGGGAGAGGGGGGGTCGGAGAAATAAAAATTAGGGCACAAATTAGGGGACCTCAAACTTTATCTTCTTCTCTAACCTTCCGCCATTAACCTTCGTTTTTCTCACCATAAAATCCCTCAACTATCACTGCAATCACACATCTGTTAATTTCCAGCCATCACCGTTTACAATCTCCATCGTCAATAGTGATAAAAAATTTCCATTTAATTTTGGATTGATTCAAAAAGGTTGTAATAATTGTAGCCGAACTGGCAAGCCGGGCCTTCAAAATCAAATCCAAGTTATGTTCTACAAATTTCCAGGTTTTGTTTATCTGCTTTAATTTTTATCGTTATATTTTTATGCATTCATTCTACCTTCTGTTTAGTATTAGGGTTGGATTTAGTAATAACATGAAAGCCATGTATGGCTAAACCTCTTAGTATCGATATATAATATACGATCGGACTCGAAAGGGGGGGGGGGTTAGGTAAATCGTGACGAAAATTTAATGGAAAAAATTCTTCTGGTCTCTGTTTCTTTTGCCAAATTAATAACTTTTGTCACGAGAGTGAGAAAGTAACGAAGGTTAAGATCAATAAAGAAAGAGTTTGAGGTCTTAATCGGATAGCTGAAACTGAACATTAGGCTTAAATACAGCGAGAGCGCTTTGAAGTTAATTAGGATTTATCTGTTTTTAAAAAGTGTTTTTAAATGCAAAATGAGAGAGCGAGAGCCACATTCTGATTTGAAAAGCATAGTTTAAGTCAAGACCACGAGAGTGTGAGATAAGGTCTTTTAAATGGGTATTTTCTACGGAATAACAATTCTTTCTTTTTAACTAAACGCCCACGAATTACCGAACCCCCTGATGATTGACAGGATTATATACTGATATTTTGCAATATCTTAATTAAATTTTATTTTAATTTTGCATTTTGCACTTATTTTATTTCTGGCATCCCAAATTTAGAAATCCATTAGCCTTATCTTTACATAGTAGCATTAGATAGCGGTAGATCGAATCTTGATCCTTTGGGTTCGATAATCTTTTAAAACTACACGATCAGACTGTGCACTTGTAGTCACAAAGCATTTAGACATACTAAATAGCGATCATTTACTTGTGCATGCTCACATGATCCCCTTAGGATTCCTAGTTCCACTTAATTTCTGATTAAGGTGGGAGTAGGAGAGGACATTAGGCTTTCAATCCTTTGCATGATAACAATTAGGATAGTCCCTTCTTGACCTTAACTTTAGGTCCATCATTTGTATGATAATATTAGGTAGACTTCCCTTTCATCCTAACCTTAGGACCATTTTGTATGATAACATTAGGGTTTTCAGTTTCCCTTTAGTGTCTTCTTTGTGTCTTCTCATCTCATCTCAAACAACTCTAAGACACTTAATAAAGAATGATGAACGTTGTGCGCCCACAAACCTTAAGTATATGAGAAATGATGAGTTGGGGCTTCTCTAGAGTGTTTAGTGTATGCTATTTGGGGCGATATACGACGCACTCACTCTTATATCATAGTCTTTAATGCAACGTGAATCTCAAACAAATTCAACTCACTTCTCTAAAAACTCTTACCAAACTCAAACCTTTTTATCCTTCAAGATTTGTTTCAAACTCATTTTCAGAAAAGTGTACGTTACTTTTTCTGACCGTAAACAGAGCATCGACCCTAAACTGCTGGGATGGGGAACTTAGCATTACTCATAAAAAAACACTTAACCAACCATTGGTCTAGTTTACCCGAACTACGTCTACTTTTAATTTCTCATACCAGATGAGGATAACGTAGGCACAAGGACGATGATGTCTTAGAAAGAAACCTTCCTCTATCACCCATAGTTTTCCGAACTACGTTGACTATGACTTTCCCGTTGCTCGAGGGAATACGTAGGCATTGGGAGACGGTCATCCTATCGAGTCTCTTTGTTTTTATTTTGTTCTTCTTTCCTTTTAGAAATAGCTTTTAGATAACACACCCTTTGATTAGACAACAAGCATGGATCCCATTGAGTACAACGGTCGTGAGGGGTGCTCACACCTTCCTCTTGCGTAACCGACTCCCTAACCCAAAATTTGGTTGCGATGACCTTAGTCTTCTCCCCTTTATTTTATGTTTTCTTCGATCGTTTCCTTTTCCTCTCTTTGGGATAAATAACGTTCGGTGGCGACTATTCTGTTTGTTTCCGCCAGTTTTTTTCGCGGTGGCGACAATTATACCTTGAATGTTTATATGTCTACCCCATATGTTGTTGTCACACATGTCTTATTCTTAATGTTTGGTTGTTACTTGTATTTTATTTGTCTTGTATTCATGATTTAAACATTGTCCATGAGTTATGTATGTTTATCTTGAGTTTTGAACTTTGCCATGACAAGTAATGTTTTGACTTAAGCATGATTGCTTGTGCTTCAAATTGTCATCTATGATATTTAGTCTTGTGAGAAACTTGTTTCATGATTATTTAGATGTTGTAACATCCATGTTTGAGATTACCTTTGGTGGTAACCATTTAGTTTGATTCTAAACTTCTTTGAATGAATGCTTGGTTGTTACCTTGTCATATACTAAACTTTATCACTTCTTGCTTGATGTTGTCACATGCTTGCCCTTAACTTCTTGGTTGTTACCATGATCATATGTTTTCATCATACTTGAATGAATATATGCTTTGTGCTTGAATATTACCTTGTTCTTGATACCATCTCAACTTTGTTAAGTTTTCCCCAAGTGATGTAGCTTGTTAGCTCTCATCCTAAGAATTTCCTTTTGTTCCTTAGTCTAAGGAAAGTCTCTATATTGACTTAATGTTATAGATACCTCATCTTTTAGCCTTCCCTTGACCTTGTTAGAGTCATTAGGTTCTTCAACTTAGCCTTAAGTTAGAACCTATGTCCCCTTTGGCTTTGTTAAAATCAAGACTTTAGTCTACCTTGTTAGGAGTCTTTTAACTTATAACTTAGGTCTAGAGTTTGTTAACTATATGTGTATGCCATTGTTATGTATACTCACTTCCCCCGTTTTTTGCTTTTGTTAAAGTCAATCCCCAATTAGGTCTTTCAACTTAGACTTAGAGAGTTTGTTAACTCTGTGTAAATATCATTGTTATGAGCACTTATTCCCCTTAGAACCTTGACCATAGTCAAGACTTCCTTCACCCCAGTTAGGTGAACTACGATTGCTCTGATTCCATCCTTGTTAGGATATGTAGGCATGATATGCGACGTCTTGGCGAGCATACTTAGTGTATATACCCATAGGTCTTTACCTTTAACACCTTTACCTTAGCAGATAACCATTAGCAAGCAAACATTAGCAATAACATAAATACCAAACAAGAGATTTTTGTAGAGTACTACAGATACTTAGAATGCTAACACTCTTCCCTAGGTATAAACAACCCACGAACCCCATAATCTCTTAGCTTTGTTGTTACGTAGCGTACTTAGGGTTTTCTTCGATCTTTACCATTTCCTTTGGATAAATCAAAGTTCGGTGGTGAACTTCAATGATTTGTGATTCAAGTTAATTAATAGTCTGTATCTGATTCTCAATGCAACAAAACTCAAGTAGAAACCCTAGTTATGCATCAAGTTGTTTAAAAAAATCAAGAAAGATCAAACCCTAAGGTATCACTTAAACAAACCATTTAATCAAAGTTTTTTTCAAAGAAAGGTGATACTTAAGCAAGGTACAAGTCATTAACAAGACTCAATGAAATCATGCTATAATCATATAACCACCTATGTTAGAATTAGATCAAAGAAATAATCTAAAGAACATCATTAAAAGCTTTTAAAACACATAAAAAAGTACATGTTTTCAACTACACAAAAATATATGAAACAAATATTATTTTTTGATATTTTTTAATTATTTTCAAAATAGAGGGGATAAATGACAAGTGTGGAAGAAATCATTCAAAAATAATTAATTTTGCATATAGAAATAATTGAGAAAAAATGGAGAAAAACATGAAAAAAAACTAGTGTTAAAAAAATAAGGATGGTCACCTACAAGGCTTGAACTCGTGACCTTGTGGTGATGGGCTCAAAATCTTACCACTAGGTCATGTAAATTGATTGTGATGTATAACACACATGTTAAATAATATATTAAAGTTCAATTTTAAAATGGTTAAAAAGATAAAATGCAAAAGGTCTGGGCGAGGGGGATTCGAACCCCCAGACCTTGAGCTCGCTTCACCCCACCAAATACACACACTAAAACACCATGGCGCAATGCATATTCAGGTTTTAAAATGGAACCTTAAAAATAAATATTAAAATAAATTTAAAAATATGAAAATGGTGTTATCCCCATCTTCATCTTCTTCACACGAGTTCATCATCATCTCCATTTTTAAAATTGCTAACTTCTTCAATTCTTAATGAAATGGAATGATGAAAAAATCAAAGTTGTTTGAAATTTTTCTAGGAATTCAATGGTATAATTTAATTTTTAAATATATTTCCTAGAATTAAAATTAACACGCAAGAATTACATAAACCCTAAAACTGAATATCAATCATGAAATCCTATGTGTTACTGATTCATGGAAATTAATATGTGGAAATCAATCCATACAGCATGATAAACATGTTTGTAACAAGAATGACTCAAAATAATGTATGAATAATTGAGTTTGGGAAATAGCCACTTACCTCCAAAATTGAAAATCGAATTCTTGCTTAAAGGTGTTCCACATGCAATTAGATGATCCTAAAAGCTTCCTTGGCCTCCAAGGAATGTGTTGAAGTGGTTGAATTGGATTCGAACCTTCTGGAACTCCCTACTTGAATCAAACTACAATTTGAGCAAGTGATATGTGCTCTTATGAATTGAGGTGTTACAAATGTGTTTCAAGGCTTTAAATCACCTCTATGGTGTATAGAAGGTGTTTAAATGGATAAGTGATATGGAATGGAAAATTTGAATTTTCAAGCTGAATGGTGTTTGAAAAAACAAAAAATGGTGATTTCTGGTTTAAGAGGCTTATGTAATGTGTTTGTGTGTTTTAGAATCTTGGATAAGTTGCATGAGATGTGTTTTAAGTGTTAGAATGAAGGTTTAATGACTAGTTTGTGAATTTCAAGTTTTCACTTTGAGGGATTTAAAAAGTTGCAAGAATGTGCAATTTGATGTATAGAGGTTTTGAGGTCTTTTACTTGTATTGTGTGTGTCTGAAATGATCAAAAATGGCATCTATTTATAGAAAAATGTCATACCCCAAAATTTACCCCCTCCCCTTGACTTGGTTAAGTCATTAGGTCCTTTAACTTAGTTAAGTTAGAACCTACATCCATTAGACGTTGCTTTAAGTCTAGAAGACCTGACCCTTATTATGAGTATCCTTCAATTAGAACTTTAAGATAGAGTTTGTTAACTCTTGTCGCAAATGCGAAAAGGGCCGGCGGAAACAAACAGAAGAGTCGCCACCAAACGTTATTTATCCCAAAGAGAAGGAACAGGAAACGGTCGAGAGAAAACCTAAAAGAACGGGAAAGACAAGGTCATTGTAACCAAATCTTGGGTTTGGGAGTCGGTTACGCAAGGGGAAGGTATGAGCACCCCTCACACCCGTTGTACTCAACGGGATCCATGCTTGTTGTCTATATAAAGGGGTAAGTTATCTAAAAGCTACTACTAAACCGAGGAAAAGAAAAGAAAATACTCGATAGGACATCGCCGCCATATGCCTACAGTATTCCCTCGTGCAACGGGAAAGTCAGAGTCAATGTAGTTTGGGAAACTACGGGTGATGGAGGGATGGTTGCTCACCAAGACATCGTAGTCTTGTGCCTACGTATCCTCATCTAGTATGAGAAATCAGAGCAAGCGTAGTTCAGGCAACTACGGGGAAAGGTCTCGATTGCACTGGGGCGAGAGAAAAGGGAAGTTAGTTTTTAGTGTGCTCGTCAAGGATAGGAATCCTCGTGCCTATGTATCCTTATTAGGGAATGAGGAATTAGAGCAAAACGTAGTTTGGGAATTATGGGGAAATGGGGTCTCGATCGCACGGGGGCGTGAGAAAAAGATCCTAGGCCTGAAATGCTTTAACGGAAGTGAATTGACTTTGTTTGAGATGCGTACTACACAAAAGTCTATGACATAGGAGCAAATGCGTCGCATATTGCCCAAAGGGCATATGTTAAACACCCTAGACAAGCGAGGAGAAACTCCTCTCTCATCATTTCTCATGTACTTAAGGCTCGTAACGTGCAATACTTATCGTATTTATTAAGTGTTTGATTATTATTTTGAGAAAGAAGAGAAAGACGCACACAAGGTCTAAAGGGAAACTGAACCCTACATGTTATCATACAAAGTGGCCCTGAGGTCAGGATTAGGAGGGAGCTAACCTAATGTTGTCATGCTTGGATTGAAAGCCTAATGTCTCTCCTACCTCGAACTTAATCGGAAATTAAGTTGAGCTAGAGAATCCTAAGGGATCATGTGAATATAGGGGGTAATCAACAAGTAAACACGAAGCATCGCAATCATAAATAACATCAAGCATTGAAACTCAAATTAACATTCACAGGGAAAATATATACAAGAATCGTCAAGAAATATTCACAAGCGCATTCAAGAATTAATTGAAACTAAAACCAAAATTAAGAATAAGACTAGTCAAAGTTAACAAAGTTATTTAAGTCAAAATTTAATCAAAGTCTAATTAATTAAATTCTAAAGAAAGGTTAATTCTAACTTAATTCAAGAATTAAGTCCTAATCTAATTCTAAATTAAAATTAAGTCTAATTCTAATATAAAAACTAATTAGTATCCTAATTAAAAAATATTAATTAAAAACTAATTACTAAAGTATATCTAATCCAAGATTATTATCTAGTTAATAAAAAAAATCTAATTAAAATAAAGAAATAATTCTAATAACAAAATAAAAAAACAATAGGGGTGCAGCAGGAAAACAAATTGGGTGGCAATCAGCATAGGGCCTTTGTCCTCAGGCCCATTGATTTTGTAATGTGAACCTACGGGGGTGAGGGAGAAATCTGGGGCGTATGGTGAAGAAAATAGAGCTTGGGCCTAAGCCCGATCCATTTGCAGAGATAAAAATGAAGAGCAGTAAACTCAGTTCTTTTTTTAACCCTAATTCCTTCAACCGTCGCACCTTCTTATTCCTTCTTCTTCAATTCACTCGGCTTCTTTCCTTCCCCTTCTTCTATCGTGTTCTCATTCACCTCCTCACACAAACAACTCCCTCGTCTATTCGTCCCTATTCGTCCCTTGCCGTTTTCTTTCCCCCTTGGAAACAACGTTCACAATGCCTCTCAATTCGTCCATCAACTCACGACGCTCAATATCTCCTCCCCTTCTCCCCTTCATCTCTGCCTCAAATTCTTTATCAACGAGACTTTAATTAATAAAGCAACACAATACATAAAGCCTCTGCACACATCAAATCAAGGCGAACAACATTATGCGGATACAAGAACGAGTTAAACACGAAATTAGAACTCAGAGTGAGGTTACCGAGTTTGCACGACAACGACACTGCAATAGGTATTAAATCCTTTCGTTCTTGCTTCTTCTTCTTCGAATGCTCTTGTGAGATGTTGAATCTTCGTTCGTTGTGAATTTGCAGTGAAGTTGTTGTGGAGATATGATGATGGATCAGAAAAGATTTTGTTATGATTGCAGATGAACTTCGAATGTTGATGCGAATTGTAGCAATTGAGAGAGTTTGGAAATTGAAACTGAGATGTGAATATTTTTGCAGTGAAGAGGATGAAGAAGTCCCGTCCTATTCTGCTCTTTGTTAGTGGTTTTATATCAGAAATTGGAAGGGTAGGATAGGTATTTGATTGAGTTTGTTAAAAAAAAGTTTGTTAGTATTTTCACTGATTCCTCTCTGTTAGAACTTATCCTTTCTGAAAAATGAGATTGGGTTATGTGAACCATTGTGGCATTGTGAAATTTTTTTAATATCCAACTGCTGTGTATTTTGGTCTGTAATGTAATGGACCTGTTTTGGTTATGAAATTTTTTGTTGTGATTTCATTGCATTAAAACATGAATTCTGTTATGGTTTCATAGTCCATGTTGGGCTTGTATGTCTTCTCGTTGACTCCTACCACAAACATTGGTGCATCAGTAGATGGAGCTGATATTATAATTTTCTTGGCACCAACCTTCAAATGTGATGAAGCTTTCTCTAATGTTGTAAAAACTCCTGAAGACTCTATGACATAGCCTGCACTGAAGTCACCCAAGGGATCTCCGTAGGATCTCTCTTGCTCACAACTTTAACCTGCTTCCCATTAATTTCCAAAGTTGTGTCATCCAAAACCTTAATAGTTCCCTTGAATGGTCCATGAGTAGAATCATACTTGAACATATAAGCCATATATTTAGCATCAATAAGAGGATCATTAATTGCAACAACATCAATATCATCCCGTGAAGTAGCAACACTTAACACCAACCTCCCAATTCTACCAAAATCTTTTATTCCAACTCTTGTCTTCCCAGTGCTGCTTGGTTTTTGTACAGGGAGAGAGTAGCGCTGATAGGCTGAATGCTTTGGGCATTGCAGTTTTGTAAGACTAATGGATCACATGTAAATGAAGTTCTGAGTATGCTGTTTTGCAACCTCATGGACTTTGAATTAGTACTTGAGCGAAGTACCTGAAAGCGATCGGAGGAGTAATGTGAAGAAACGACTGCAGATATGAGAAGAGAAGAAGCGACCATTGGAGAAGAAAAAACCCTAGAAAACGAAGACTGTGTACACTTTACAACTCAGTCCACAGATACATTGCCTTTATAACAAATGATCTCCGTGCAAGAAAAAACCCCTGAAGAAAACTTGAATATTGAGGACAAGGTATGAAGTAGAAAGAACATTACCAGCTAGAGGTCTTTGACATGAAACCCTAATCCACTTTGAGATACACCGATACTGATGAAATGAATTGAACTAAGAAGGAATCAAAACCCTAAACCATACCAATGAACTCCTGACCCAATGCTTTTGATGAATCCTCTGAATAGGAAAACCTTGGAGCTTGATGAACCTCTTTGAATATGTCAAACACCAATAACAAGAAAATCCTTTGATCCCACGTCATAGAAGACCAATGGAATGTATAATTATGAGTTATGACCTAATGATAATGCAAATGAATGCGAAGCAAAAGCCAGAAAAAGTTAGAAAATGTGACGGCAAATTTTGAGGTGCTACAGCTGCCCCTATTCAAACAACTTGGACCTGAAGGAATGAAAAGCAACTGCTTTTAAACATTCAAGGTAAAAGGTGATTGAATACTAAAAGAACCCAGAAATTTGCAAACTGTGGGAATGTATAGAGTAAAGATTGACAGCCGAAGGTGGACTTAAAAACAACGGGTACCAACCAATAGTTGGGATAACCGAAAAGGTAACCGATCAAGAAGATAACAATGGCTACTAACCAAAAGTTAGGATCACCCAGACACCGTCCGAAGGCAAATACACAAACAATAAAGACTACCAACCAAAAGTTGGAATCGTCCAAAGCCTTACCAACCAAAAGTTGGGATACACAGGAAGTTGAATCAACCGACTCACAACCTGAAAGGAAGATGATTCCACTAGGGAAACAATAGAAGACTACCAACAAAACGTTGGGATAACATTCATAAAATGATGGACTACCAACAAAAAGTTGGGATAACATCCACAAAACAAACAAGCTGGGGGTTGCAATAACACCAATTCCATCCATTAAAGAGCTAACGGAAGGACAACCGTCTTCATCAGAGGGACTCATCATCAAAAGAGTTGATGGAAAATAAAGTTGACATCATCAAAGGGTTGGCGGGGAGAAAACTTGGAACATCGTCATCAAAGGGTTGATGGAAATAAAACTTCATTAGAAAGACACCTCGTTAAAGAGTTGACGGAAATATAACATCTGGAATGTCTTCATCAACGGGTTGATGGCATGAAAAATTGACATCGTCAAAGGGTTGACGAAAGAGAGAAACTTCATCGAGGAGACACATCATCAAAGATTTTATGGAAAGAATACCTGACCGAAGGAACACTTCTTCAAAAAGTTGACGGGAAGAAGACTTGCTTGGGAATGTCGTCATCAAAGGGTTGATGGACAAGGCCTGATCGAGGGTAAGATCGACGTATGATCTAAGACCCAAAAGAAAGTAAACAGATGAGTTGACTGAAATGTCTGTTGAGGAATGACTCGACATTCTCTGAGGATATGTGATGCGTGTTTTTCGCAAGTGTACGAATCACGTCAAAGTAATATAAAAGATTATCGAATCCACAGAGACCAAGTGTCAATCTATCGTACCTGTTGTTATGGTGTTTATCTAAGGCAACTATTTTTAAGGGTTTTAGTAAGGGTGCAATGGTAAATAAAATTATAATTTTAAATAATAAATAAAAGACAGGCTCGAATGTAATTCACGTAATCAATGATAATCCAGTACTTGTTAATGGAACTACTTATGGGCAATGTTTTCTCCTTTGAAAAGAACTAATTTAACAGGAACTGTCGCTTTCGCGTATTCAGAACCGAGTTGTACTCTCTAATCAACCCCTCCTATTGTCACGGATAAAAAGGTGCGTACTGCGTTAGAGTAGTAAACCTATTTTTAAGAAATATAGTTTCTTAACAAAGTTGAAAAGTATTTTAACCTGGACTTCTTAGCAAAAAGAGGTTCTTATGAACCAGACTCTAAATCTCATAACGCGTCCGAAAATCGTTTTAAAATCTCTTTTCTTTTTAATCTAAAAACTCCTAATGAACTATACAAAGCGCTTTTGGCTGTTTTTGAAATAGTTAAAAACAATTACTTGAATTGAAAGATAAAATAGCCCTTAGGTGTTTCCACGAACAATTATACTGATTACTGGTTTAATTACGATCCTTACATTCTAACCTTTATGGGATTAGTTAGACATGATAAAGTAAATATTCTTTTTATAGTTTTTCATATGAGTAATTTAAAGCGAGTGCGGGAAGTAAACAAAGTAAATGTGCGAGTGCGGGAAGTAAACAAAGTAAATGTGCGAGTGCGGGAAGTAAACAAAGTAAATGTGCGAGTGCGGGAAATAAACAACGTAAATGTGCGAGTGCGGGAAATAAACAAAGTAAAGTGCGAGAAAATAAATAAAAGTAAAGCAATGCGGAAAAATAAAATACTAACTGGAATTAAAATGGCGGCAGGATTAACTTCCTCCAGAGTGCTCCAAAACTCGAACCACAGACAGATTACAGACTCGATCACTCGATTGCAGAGGCACCCCGATGTGGAATGGCAACTGCTTTATAACTGATATATGCCTAGAGAATTCTAATTCTGGATGAAGAAAAACGAAAATCTAAGGTCCTATTTATAGGAGAAACTGAAAGCGCGAAATGACCGGGACGCCCCTCCACTAAAAAGTGGAGGTTATGAATTTTTGCCTTGTGGCGCCCGCCACAAGGTCATGGCGCCCGCCATGGTCCCTACAGGGGATGATGGAGTGGGGATCGTGGGTCTTGGAGGTTGAGGAGTGGTCTTGAGACGTGGCCACGTCATGGCTAACCCCATGGCGCCCGCCACGGTGGGTGCCGTAAGTGCAAAATGCTGAATTTCTAGGTTTTCGTCCGTTTTCACTCCTTTTTCGCTCCTTTTCCCGATTCAAGCTCCGATTATTATAAAAACCTGAAAACATAAGAAAACAAAGCAATAACAAAGCAAAACAACAATAAAAGCTAAGAATGCATGCGAAATCGGAGTCAGAAATACGGTGAATTTTAGTGTGATCAAATTCTCCCACACTTAAACCTTTGCTTGTCCTCAAGCAAACATTAAAGCTTAAGAAAATATGGTGTCAACACTTGTCTTTGGGCTAAAGGGATTCTAAGTTCAAGTCAGGATGCAGTGACAGATACTAACTAAGTGAACCAAGGGTACCATAGTAACACAAACACAAACTTCAATCCTATATTAACCACTCCATGTCATCCCACGATACCTAGGCCTATCTTCTCATCTTTTTGTGTCCTTTTCATTCAGGCGCAATCACATTAAGCCCGTTATCCGTACATGCTTCATAGTAGAGTGACCGGTTAGTGATTCTGATCCATAACATAAGGTTTCTGGCACATAAGCATGTGTAAACCTGTTTTTATTTCGCCTAAATGTAGCTGCGGGGGATCGGATCGTAATCCGCCCTACCAAGTTCAGTGCCAGATACCTCCGAACCAACTAACAATAGGTGACTTGCAATTTTTTTTTTCTTTTTGTGGCAAAAATTTTTTTCTTCTCTTTTTTCGGTTTAAATGACTTTGTGAGGGTCACCTATACCAGAGTTTGCCTTTTTTTCTTTTTTTATTAGCACTGGATCATTCACTTATATTCATCGGCCCCCTACGTAGAGTATGCTTAGGCCGGAGCTGACTGCTAAAATAAACTACTTAGGACAATTTTTTGAATGATAGTAAAGGCCATGGTGGTGGGGTTTAGGAGTGATTCCTATATTCAAGAGGTCTATGGTGCTAAAATGGTTCTGATGTTTCAAAAAGTTGACCTAAGTCACCACATCCTAATCTAAACCTGTCTCAAAGCCCAAAAAACATGTGAAACAACATTGTTTTCTTTTTAAAAATTTTCTGGTAAGGCTAAGGAAATGGGAAAAAATGAAGATGAACTAAAAAGACACTATACTGGTGACTCGTCAGACTCATGCATTATCTAAGAAAAATAAATTACTGAAAAGGGAAATAACTGAAAGGAAATTAACTAAAAAGGGAAATAACAGAAAGCAATAAAATCCCCTCCCACACTTAAATCGAACATTGTCCCCAATGTTTCGAAATAAGATAAGGGGGGTAACCTGGAAAAAGACTACTGAGGAGGGGCACTGGTGCCTTCGCCGTCCTGATGTGATGGTCTGGAACGACGGGATCTACTACGATGCTGGTCCCTCCGGTCGAGTCGTGCTGATAAAGCAGCCTGAGCACTCCGGACCTCTCGAAGGTTACCCAAGATGGAACCCTGAGTAGCCTCTACAAGCTGGTAGTGTCGGCTTTTGAACTCTCTCTGACGGTTCTGCTCTAATGAAATATCGTTCAAGGTACGGCAAACGTTGCTATAAGCACGATCCGAAACCAATCGCGATTGTTGCATGAAGCTCATATTGTCCGTCAGCTGCTGTGAAATAGTAGAGAGAAGGCCATCACGCCTTTCTTCTCTAGCTGTCATATCACGCCACATCTCCTCGGTGACAAAGAATCCAGGAGCAGTACCTGCAACAGGGTTAGAGGAAGATGGTGCAGTGTGTGACTGTGAAGGACGATGGGGGGACATGTGAGGGATGGGAGACTGCTCTCTCCGATCATACTCATCATCAGTGTCATGTGCCTCCCCATCGGGAATATTAGGAGGAAGTGGACCCAAAACACGTGGAGCATTAAGATCATAGGTCCAGTTCCTTTCATCGCGTACATCAGTACGTCTACTGCATGGTAAAGCAACAGATGGGATAGCTACCCCATGAACCATCAACTCATAACCACCTTCTCTCCTTGTTCGGCACAATTTCATGTCTTTCAGAAATTTTAAATTAATTGTGCGAGGAGGTAGTGGTTCAAGTGTAGCTATCTCATCATTCAGGCCAAGAGCCCGAGCAATAGACGTAACAAGCCCTCCAAAAACAATCGGTCCTGTTTTATTAGTAAATAAAGTCATGTGGGCAAGCATAAACGGGACCGGATTGATGTGGGTTCTAGTGAGGCATCCTTGCAAAAATAGGAGTTCACGAGCATTAACCTTGTTTGGACTTTCCCGGCCAAAAATAGTACATGCCAAAAGAAGTCTAAAAACTCTTATGGCCGGGTTGTGAATGGTCGACGCAAGTATCCCTTCAAAAGAATTAATTGAAGTACTTGAAAGCCTTAGCCAGAAGGTAAATACCTCGGCCGACCATTCAGCATCCAAAGGTGCCTCACAAATCGAACCTTCCCTATGAGGGATTCCTAACAAATCTGCTAGCTCATTGGTACTGAATTCATATTCAATTCCAAACAGTCTAAAAATAACAGTACCGACAGTGCTAGCAGTGTTAGGACTGACAGTGTATATCAAAGAACTAAAAAACTCAGTTGTCAGCCTCTCATAGGTAGGTTCCTGATTAATGAAAATATTATGCAAGCCTAGAAATTCTAATAAATTAAAAACACTATGATAAATACCCAAAGCATACAGACAGTTATCGTCGACGTACCTAGTCGAGAGGATTTCTCGACTTTGAAGCCTCTGAATAATTTTCCGTTGCCTTTCGCCCGGTCTTCCATCACGAAGAATAAATCCGTTGAACTCCATTGTTGAAAAGCTCCTTAGGTAGTGAAAATAGTAGAAAAGTGGTTTATGAGGGGAATGATAAAGTTTTGATTTTTTGGTTTTTGATGGATGAAAATGGAAATGGATGTTGGATATGTTTTATGGATGGAGGGTATTTTGGAAATGGGGG